>QANY01007613.1:563102-617877 GCA_003255025.1 Datisca glomerata | reverse complement strand
AACCCCCCCCCCCGACTCCATATCTATTTTGACTCTATATATGTAGGCACCTGATATCTATGAGGGTTCACCCACCCCGGTTACAACATTCCTTTCTATTGTGCCTAAATTCTCTATTTTTGCTAATATTTTTCACGTCTTTCTATTTATGGTTCCTATGGAGCTACATTGCAACAAATCTTCTTTTTCTGCAGCATTGCTTCTATGATCTTAGGAGCACTGGCCGCCATGGCCCAAACGAAAGTCAAAAGACCTCTAGCTCATAGTTCAACTGGACATGTAGGTTATATTCATACTGGTTTCTCATGTGTATCCATAGAAGGAATTCAATCACTACTAATTGGTCTCTTTATTTATGCATTAATGACGATAGATGCATTCGCCATAGTTTTAGCATTACGACAAACCCGTGTCAAATATATAGCGGATTCGGGAGCTCTAGCCAAAATGAATCCTATTTCGGTTATTACCTTATCCATTATTATGTTATCATACGCAGCAATACCCCCGTTAGCCGGCTTTTGTAGCAAATTCTATTTGTTCTTCGCCACTTTGGGTTGTGGGGCTTACTTCGTTGGGCGGCCGGAAGGTTGCCACGAGTAAGTAAGTTTGGGGGACCGAAGGCAGTTCTTCATGCACCGGACACGTAGCTTACTGAATCAGTTGTGACACGGATGGGAATGCATGCTACGAAAGAGAGGGTCGAGTCTGATACATCAACCGTCTACTCAATATCCTTGTACGATTCCACAATCACTACACGAGATGAACCTTGGTTTGGTGAATTGAAGTTGGCCTTAGATGTAATAAGACTCCCAGTTACTGCACGCGATCGTATACTGAGGTGCTTCCCGTCGGTTGTTGGAACAACGCGAGCCAGGCCGGGCATCGATTCAGAAAGATGAAGGGCCTCAAAGTAGAAAGAGGGAATTCAAAATTCCCCATCTCATTGGGGGCGGAAAATGAATCGACATCTCGATGTGATACAACCCTTTTTCCATTTTTGTTGGGAAAGAACGGCGAAGTCCATCCGAGCCATCCAATGAAGAATAAGAGGAGAACAAAGCGCCAATGGCGCGCGAAGCGCATGCGGAACGGACACGGATAAAAAAACTATGGAGAAGAACCGAGCTTATTCCCTCGCTTCCTAGGCCCAATGCAGTGCAGTCTTTCTTGGGGCTTCTTGCTATGCTACTTAATAAATCCATTCTTTTTTAGTAATATATATGAATAGAAAGATGGATCCATCCATCTATCCTATCCGATTTTGCTTTTGACATCTAAAAAAGAATCGATTTCATTCAACGTTTGATTCAAAGAACTGCGCTTAGCCCCCCCGCTCATGAAATGNCCCCCCCCCCCCCCCCCCCCATGAAATGGGGATAAAGACTTTTGTCCCTTGTCCCGTCCCGCTCGCTCACCTTCAAGTTCAAGAGTCGTAAGCTGAAACGGCAGCATCAAAGTTTACAGCTTCAGCTCCACCGGCTACACAGGAATCGCCAACATCACGAGCACCATCTGCAGCACTCAAGGCACCTGAGCAAGAGCAGGCTGCCTCAAAGAAAGGGTCGGGAAGAAGGTTTGTGAAGGATGGCCAAACAAAGACCGGGAATAAAAACCTCTTGAGGGAAGAAAGAGAGGCAAAACCAAGATTTGAGATGATCCCGACGACTATCTACCTGAAGAAGATGCCGATAGCTACATCGCGAGTCTCTTCCCTTCGGAAGCACAGCACAAATACCGCCATTCTAAAAAAAAAGTAGAGGAAGAGATGGCTATGTATGAGAGGGCCGTAAAGGACTCTCTTGAGACCACTTTCGAGAGGCCAGTTCAGGCTCTCTTTAGAATTTATACTGATATACTTTTTTCGAATACAATCCATTCATATTTCATTCTTGTTTTCTTGCCTGGCGTACTGATAGATCTCCTATTCATTCTAGATCCAGCTGAAAAAGTGCCCTTTTATATTAGTAAAGCGCTAACGCGCCCCTGCAATCTTTCTAAAGCAAGAAGCGAGAAACTTGAACCTTAAAAAAGCAAGAGCAACCCTTTGTTTAGTATTTTAATAGGGGTTTTCTTGTACAGCTTGGCCCTTTCCCTGACGCACTGCCATCGAATCTACTAGTCTTCCTAAAAGCCAATGGGATAGAATTCCTTGCGAATTCTAGTTTTAAACATTTTCCATGAGTTCTGTCCTTGGTCAGCACGATGAAAGGTGTAGGAAAGAAAAATCCATATACGATCTCAGCAAGAAGTTCACTGATTATGAGACAGACAAGGTAGACGGTTCTAGAAAAAAGCTGTTGTGCTCACATGGGCCTCGCAACGCCTACGCCACTACATGTTGAACTATACAACCATGCTGATTGCAAGGATGGACCCGCTTCTCTCTTTGAAAAGCCAGCCTTCACGGGCCGTACAGCAAGGTGGTAGATGTGACTCTCAGAATTCGATATTGTGTATGTCACCCAGAAGCCCTAAATGAGTAAGGCAAGGGGCAGGCAATAGCAGACCACCTACGGATCATCCCATGCCTGACTATGAGCTTTCTTTTATTAGTAAGGCGAGTGGAACGAAGGACGAAGCTATTTTATTTGCGGTAGGTGAAGAAGAAGACGAAACTCCTCATGATTGGAAAATGTTTCATTATTTGCTAATTTCAGTCTATTAGTTCATAGCGAATCTAAGATGCTGAGGATATACTAAAGGAATCATTTTTGTGTGTACAGGATTCGTTCCCCTTGCCTACCGACCTTAACTTCTCTTTCTAGCCCCTCTACGCTTACCAACGCCTGCATTCCTTTGATTGCTTGTTATACTACCTACCATATTCCTTTGTCTTTGTACCCAAGTCTCGGATCGACTGTCAGTCTTGTTTACTATAGCTTGAATCTAGAAATGCTAACTAAGTGACACATTGGGGCCATGGGTCATGAAAGAGGTTGACCCCCATCCCCATTCACTATGTATGGCCAATGAACTCCTCGCTTTAGTCCGTTCTTTTTCTTCTTTTGGCTCAGGTCGATTTCATTCCATTTTTAGTAAAATAGTGAAGGATATTCCATTAGTAATGAAAAAAGGGGTTGAGGGGATCTGTATATGTTGTTCAGGTCGATCAGAAGGCGCGGAAATAGCTAGAACTGAATGCGGAAAGTATGGAAAAACATCTCGTAATGTATTTAACCAGAAAATCGATTATGCTCCTATGGAAGTATCTACACGTTATGGAATCTTAGGTGTCAAAGTGTGGATTTCATATTTAAAAAAGGGGGGGAAATCGCTCATACCAAGTTTCCTGTTCCCAGGTACTCGGTATGAGCAACCAAACTTGACCTTTTTTGTCGCTTTCACGCCATGCAGGTGGGGGTGAAGGGGGTTTACATACAACCGAGGCAAATTATGATTGAATCTCAGAGCCATTGTTATCATTTGGTAGATCCAAGTCCATGGCCTATTTCGGGTTCACTCGGAGCTTTGGCAACCACCGTAGGAGGTGTGATGTACATGCACTCATTTCAAAGGGGTGCAACACTTCTCAGTTTGGGCCTCATATTTATCCTATATACCATGTTCGTATGGTGGCACGATGTTCTACGTGAATCCACGTTGGAAGGACATCATACCAAATTCGTACAATTAGGACTTCGATATGGTTTTATTCTGTTTATCGTATCGGAGGTTATGTTCCTTTTTGCTTTTTTCGGGCTTCTTCCCATTCTTCTTTGGCACCTACGGTAGAGATCAGAGGTATTTGGCCCCCAAAAGGGATTGGGGTTTTAGATCCTCGAGAAATCCCTTTTCCTAATACCCTTATTCTCCTTTCATTCGGAGCTGCTGTAACTTGGGCTCATCATACTATACTCGCAGGGAAGGAAAAATGAGTAGTTTATGCTTTAGTAGCTACCATTTCACTGGCTCTAATATTCACTGGCTTTCAAGGAATGGAATATTATCAAGCACCCTTCACTATTTCAGATAGTATTTATGGTTCCACCTTTTTCTTAGCAACTGGCTTTCATGGTTTTCATGTGATTATAGGTACTCTTTTCTTGATCATATGTGGTATTCGCCAATATCTTGGTCATCTGACCAAGGAGCATCACGTTGGCTTTGAAGCAACTGCATTGTACTGGCATTTTGTAGATGTGGTTCGGTTATTCCTATTTGTCTCTATCTATTGGTGGGGAGGTATATGAAAGAACGAAACATTGGATTGAGGAATGAAAGCTCGAAGACAAAGAGAACCGGACTTTTCCAAAGAATTACTGCAGCTTTCCCACTCCCTTTGATTATTATATATAAAAAAGTCTCTTCCACTTTCCTACCAAATCTCTCTTTATTCTGGCACATAAATGAAGGGATCGAAGAAATTATGGCAAATCATGTTCACCAAGAAATGACCCAAAAATGGATCTTGGTCTATTTGAGATTTTTCCTTTTAATCGTAATCAAAGATGTTTTCTTGTCTCTCATTTCTTTTCCAAACAAATCGAAGAACCTAATGGATTGAACTCATCCTTCGGTTTAGTTTGGCGGGCCCTCATACTTTGAGTAACCATCCGTTGAGCGAAAGACGGTGCTGAAGAAATGATGGGACTTCTTCTTTCCTCCCTCTCCCTGATAGGGTTGCATGCTGGTTGAACCTCCCTTTCCTTTTATGGTCCGGGTTTGCTTCTGCCTGGGCTGGTGACCTTTCCAATGTTGCGATGATCTGGGTGGCTGCCCTTGCTCGGGAATGGGTCCATATGTGGGTTCAGGAGGAGGAGGACTTCGACTCCCAACTCTTTCTTGATCAGGGAGTTGCTGCTCTTTGAATGTCAACAGCTTGTTGATTCCTTGCGAGATGTAAGAAAACGTCAATTGATGCCACCATCGGACATACTCCAAGACCATCGTGCCCTCTCTGTCATCCGGCATTATCACGAAAGCAGCCCCGGTGCCCTTTCTCATCAAATGTGTCCAATACCCCGCCAGTTTTGAAAGGTTAAAGATGACGCGCTTGACGTGATGACCGGGTGCCAAAATGAATTAGTCTAAACAAAATTGTCTTGGAAACTGGGGGGATTTTACGGTTCTACCCGAAGCACGTTGCTCTACCGTAACATCAGAATGCCGCATCGCATGGAGACCAAAGACTCTCTTTGATGCATTTTCACAACAGCAATAAGTAGCAAGGGCCTTTTTCATCGACCTTGTCGACCAATCATACAAGATTTAGGGCATCTCTTAAATACCATGCTTGTAGGGCCGCCACGTGAAGCTCATCGGATGACAAATAAAGAGCCTGGCTATCTTTGCATCGAACTTCCCAGCTTCAATGTTCTCAATTGCAAGCATCTCTGGGGCATAATCTTTCAGCTTTCCCAGGTGCAGAAGCGGCAATTTCATATACAGCTTAGGAAAAGACTGGTCTAGCCATGCATAGAAGTAGTGGATGGGAATCCTGCATTGCACTGGCCTGGAACCTCTTTCTCTTGGGTAACAGCGCCCAAACCGTAATAAATGCTGGCAAGGACGACCGAAGCTATGGCTACTCTCTTTCCCTACACCAAGAACCCCACCATGACGAATGTTTCTGGGTGAATGACGTTGCTATGTCGTCTCACTTGAGAATCCCAGAGTCGAGCTTTAGTAACTAGACCAGCAGCAATGACTTCTTCTTCTCCAGCATATTATGCCGCTGGACTTGTGGTAGAATGGAAGTAGGTCGTCTCTGACATACCTTTCTTCTTGGCTCTATTAGGCTGTGGGGCCTGTCTCTCAATTTCACCCTTGAAGAAATGGTTCATCCATACGTGATGGTCCACTTTTGTATATTGATTACGAAGCGCCAAGCGTTGGTACTTCACGAAGAGTTCCCGGGCACACTCCGAATGGTACTTCTCTTTTGAAATCTCGTTGAAGCCATACGACTCTTCATTCCAAGGAGTGTACTCGTCGTAAACTTGGTCGTAAATAGGATGGCCGGCTATTTTATTCAGGTCCCACAAGGTTTTTTTCTTCAAATTTTGGGTATTCGTCACCTAGCTCCATTACTCACAAGCGCCCCTATAAATGTTAGCGTCCCTATGGTAAGACTCTTGCGCGACTCGGACAGCACCAAAAATGCCAGCGTTATCCAAAGTCTCCCAGATATAGAATCTACTTCGTCCATTCTGGGAGGCCGATGATATAAGACGGAGATCTCCTAGTGCAGAAGTGCCCGTCCCATTGAACTTGCCCGCTCAAAATTCAGCTTCAGAGAGTGGGGAACCCAGACCCAGTCCTATCCCAATGTCGTTGCTCGAGGTTCTAGCAAGTCAACTTTGTCGTACATGGTGGATTCCAATGTCTGAATCCTTTTTGCTTTCTTCCCGTAAAAGCTAATTTCGAGTATGAAATAAAGATTCACACAAGAAAAGTGATCACAACAATCCCCCTTTTTTTAGGGTCTTTATTAAGATGGTGGTGAGTTACACACTACTGGGAAGTCTCTCGGCTTTCTTGTAATTACATATACCATAGGAGAAGATATTTGATTCTAAGATCAATGAGATCTTTACATTTTTAAAGAGAAGAAGATGCAAGAATTCCGGTCTTCGAGGCCTTGCTACCTTGTCTTTGTCCTTTGGGTTCTTGGGGACTTAATCTCCTCCTTATCCTACTGAGAGCTTCTCTTTATTTCTCCTTCAAGCACTTGAGTGCCTCTTCAAAGCTCCAAGTGTGAAGTCGTTTGTAAAAAAACTTGTGCGCATATGGTTTATATATCCTATTTATAGCCTTCGTATTTCTTTAAGAGAGTGGAGATTGGATTTATCTTCCAATCTCCCTTAGGACCCATGGCTTCGTGGATTCGAAGACTCTTCTTTCTTTTGAGATCTTATCACAGTTTTTTTGGCTAATGGCCTCTTGCCACGTGGCAAGTAGGTCTATCGAGCCTTTCTTAAATGAAAGGATAAGTACTAAGTTCAAACGCACTTCTAAAATGGGGCTTCAAGGTTAAGCAACCCGAACCGGAAGATAGTCAAATCCCTTCACTGTTGGGTTTCTAAATAAGCCATTTTCTTATTATTAGTAAGATCTCCCCTAGATTGAACACCGCTTCTTCAATCTCTTCTTTAGAAAAAGGGGCTGAACATTTGTCTCTTATTTCCAAGGACAAGCACGAAAAAGTCACTCAATACAGTCTAGGGCGCCAATCCAATTTATATAACTTCTTGAAAGATTAGATGAATGCATTTTCCATACCCTCACTAGCACTACTTCTAATTCCCATTCGATAGGAATGAGATTAAGGAGCTTGGAATGCCATCTAGCAATCATAGTACGATAGAGAAAAGCGAGATTTTGACTAACTTCTGTTAAACCAAGATATTTATTCTTGACCTTTGCTTTCATTAGCTTTCTTCCTGGGACAATCAATTTAGCCATTCCTAGCTCAAATGAGTACGGTAGGATTGTTCCTCTTCAAACAAAGAAACAAACTCTTCTTTATGATCCAACTCCCCCTTCCAAATGGTCTTGAGCCCTAGCACCACCCTTATTATATGCCAAAATTTCCCTAGAATCCTGAGGTTCTATCTTACACTCACCTCCTATCCTACTCCTCCACCCTCACTTAAAATCCGCCAAAGTCAGCCTTAGCCATGGAATCCAAGAGCTTGTGAGGTAGAGAGAGACCTTCCTTACCTCTCTTTCCCATCAAGCCTCCTCTAGGAAGCTAGCTCAAGACCCTCTGGCGGATCAAGACGACTGACTGACCAAAGGGGGAGAAAGGATTGATCACCTACCGATCTGTGATCAAAGAAAACTATACCTGAAGAATGGAATACAGATTGACCAGCATAAAAGCCATCTCTATCAATCTACGCTCATTGATGAGACGGCGACATAGAAAAGAATGTCAAATCGATCGAGAATCCCATCATCTGTTAGGTGGGCCAACCGACCGACCGAGTTGGGCTGGGCGTCCATGTCACAAAACCTTTCTTCTAGCCAAGAATCCCATTATTGATCAAATCGGGGTGGATCAAATTCATTGGCAAATGAAAAATCTACCGTTTTCACTTATCATTCAGAAGAAAAAAAAACCTAGAAAAGAGGAAGAGTAACTAAGACAAGAGCTAGGTAAGCAAGAAAGAAGGAGAGGCTAGAAAAGGCGAGGCAAGGGGATGGAGAAAATGACTTTCTGCTTCCTTGGTCCATTCGAACCCATTTTGTTTCAGAAAATCGGTGATTGGAGCTAGTTGGCTGCTAAAGTTCTTGATGAAGCACATGTAGAAAGTAGCTAGTCCATGGAAGCTTCGAACTTCCGTAAGAAACTTTGGTGTAGGCCACTCAATCAACTATGACCCGTACCTTTTCCTTGTCTACCTCAACTCCATCTAAGGTGATCACAAACTCTGTTTTTTGCATGAACGAGCACTTCTTCAAATTGATATAAAGTTTCTCCCGTCGCAGGACTTCCATTACACATTGTACATGATTCAGGTGTTCATTCTCATCCACACTAACAATTAGAATGTCGTCAAAATAAACGAAAAAAATGGCCTCTTCTTCGTAATCAAGCCGAAGCACCTGATTCATCATCCTCATGAAAGTACTAGGGGCATTTGATAGGCCTCAAAAAGTCCCACCCGTCGTCTTAAAGGCGGTTTTCCATTCATCCCCCCGTCGGATTCTAATCATCAGATTATCACTTCTCAGATCAATCTTCGAAAACACACGCGATTCAGACAACATATCTAAGGGGAATCGATATTTTTTGGTCATTTTGTTGATGGCCTGACTATCAACGCACATTCACTAGGTGCCATCCTTCTTTGAGGTCAAGAGAGCAGGCACATCACAAGGTTTGGAACCCTCTCCCTGACAAGTCCCTTTTCAATCCGCTCACTAACCTGCCTACTTAACTCTTCATACTCCGATGGACTCATTCGAGTTGCAGCTTAATTCGGAAGAGAAAATCCTAGGATTAGATTGATCTAATGTTGAATGTCACATCTTGTCCCCGTATTTTTCATTAAAAATAGTGATTTAAGCATTCACAAACTATAAGCTATGAGGACTTCCTTACTCAACTAGAATAGAGACAGTAAGACCATCCCACAGGTAAGATTGAAGACCACTCCTCTTCACTAGCTGCCCTATTTATTCGCTTAGCTACTTGCCCCAGGTATTCCCATGACAACGGATAAAACAAGAGCGGATGGTAGCATCGGTTGCGATTGCCGCTCCTATCTATTCTGTTAGTTCCATAGCCGCGCTTCCTACTAGTCGGATAGGAACAACTAACTACCTAGCTACATGTCTTGATCGATCTAATCTATTCTTACCTTTCCTTACTTGCTCTAAACCAACAGGAGCTACTTGCCCAAGGTAATTGATTACAGAACAGAACCAACCGTAGCAACATAGAGCTACCTGAATCAAAGTGCTCCTTACTTATCTATCTTGAGCAACTGGACGAGAGGACAATGAAAAGATAGAAAGAATTTTTACATAAGATAGGACGCTAGAGACCTGACCTCTCCACCCAATGACTTCCTCCCCTTACTCACTCTACTACTTAAAAAAGGAAAGAACAAACAAGAAAGTAGACAGTCCTTAGGAAACTGAAAGGGAGGTAAGGAAGTTCATAGCAGGCATAAAGGAAAGACATTATATCCATATTTTCCCCTCTTTGACTAGATGAAACATCTAATCCTAGCTTATATATCCTACCTTCCTTGAAACCTAGTAGGAGAAAAGAGAGGGCAAAAGAAGGAGTCCTTATTTATTACACAAACCATTCTCGAGACCCTTCTCATGTAAGGGTGTAGGTCCGAAAGGGTCTAAGAAAAGGTAGTGCTATACTAAGAAAAGGAGGTTCGTCTGTGTTGAAGTGCCATCTGAGTACTGAGAGTCATCCCCCCTTGAGGTAACCACCACTGGTTACCTTCCGGTTCCTTAGACATATAAAGATGGGGTTTCCTTAGCTTTCGAAGGTAACCATGTTCAAAAATAGCCATAGAGCATGAGCGTTTGTCGCTACTAGCCATCGCTCAATCCTGGAAGAAGGTAATGCTCTACCGTTATGGAGTGTTTTTTATGTGCTACGAGATGTTGAGGACTACTCTGACTCCTTTTTTTAGGGGAGCTCAAAAGTAGGCAATCTCTTTGCGATTGAATTTATGTACTTAGTTCTCCTTCTTGGAGAAGAATGAGAAGGGATGACTAGACTAGAAGACTCAACTCAGCTATTACGTTCGCAAGGGGCAAATTTTTAGGCCTGAACCGTTGTCAATTAAGACCAAAGAGACCTTATATTCATTGTTTCGGACAGGGGTGTTGAGAAGTCGAACATGATTGCGCCCTTTGACGGATAGTTCGTCATCCAAAATTAGGATGATTTTTGGCGCCGGGATTTGGGCAATCATTTGACTCATTGTTTTGGGGGAAATTTTTTTAGGCACATGCGCCTTTTGAAGCACTCTTATAAACGATTCCTGATGTGCTTCCAATGTAGAAAGTAGCTCCCAAATGGAAATTTATGCTGGGATGCTTTTGAGCTGGGTAGCCACATCATACACGGAAGACTTTTGATCCGCCTTTCAAGACTTTGCTTCCATTGTTAGGGGAGGCCGGGCCTGATCTTTCTTAAGACATCGTGCATTTGGCTGCATGTGTCCAATTTCTATGCATCATCTTTCCTTTTCGTGCCATATGCGCTTAGTCTTTACTTTATCCCCCTTTTTTTCCCGGTCCAATATTAGTTCTCGAAAGTCTTCGTTTCTGTGTAGAATCAAACTCTCTAAATTTATGACCAACCTTTCCTTCAGTGATCTTACAACGAACAGAAGTTTTTCCATTGTAAATTCGTACGGAGCAATCAATGAATTCCGGCAAAATAGAAGATCTACGTGACCAAATTTTGCCTGTTAAAAAGAAGATTTCTCTTCTTCTTAATTCTCAACAGGAATGCATCAACAAAACTGCCCTTCCATATAGATCATCGTGGCATGAACTCAGAATGTTTGTGCTTCAATTCCGCCCTACTTCAATTAAAGGATTGCTCCTACTCCTCCTCATTCACCGTCGTTGGTCCTTCGTTCGTAGTGGTCATTGTATAGTGAGAAAGCTCACCACTGCCTTTAGACGAGAAAGCCCTCTCTTACATCCCCTAAACAAATGAATAGGAAATGCTACAACCCATTCTTCTTCTTTTGACGATGAAGCACTCCGGTACAACAAACTAAAGTGACCTCTACGCTTCATCCCCTGTGCGTAGGGCCGATCCCCGTGTGCTAGAGGGAGGACCGAAAAGTTTGTGTTAAGCATATAGTTGGTTTTTTTCTTGTTTAGACATTTGGTGTCCTTTCTGCCAGCCTGCTTAGCGACAGAGCCACCTTCTTTTGGGTCAATGAGGAGGACAATCCCCCACTCCGGCGATTTCTTTGTGTTAAGAATGGATACTTCTTGGTGTTTGCTGGAATTCCAACTTAGGGATACCTTTGATCGATTGCATGACCCTTCATTATGATTAGTAAGAAGGGGGAAAGCGGAAGAAGAAGAAGAACCATTCAGAATGGGTCCCCCTACTCAAAACTAAGAGGGGATTATCTAAAAATCTCTAAATTGATAGGACAAGTCATGGTGATCAATGGGAAAGACACATTGTCCCCGAGCTTAGTTAATAATGCACCTGAAGAACCACGAAAGGAGGAACATACTTCAGAATACTTGGAGTAGAGGGAAATGATGTCAAGCGAATCGGAAGAAGCCCGAAGAATCAAAGAAAGAATTAATGAATGTAATGAAGCAAGCCAAGATCAATGGGGGGCATCTAGTCAAGTACCCACATTCCGATTCCCAATCATGGATGAGCCTCCTCTGCGGATGCAAAGAACTCATACACCTTATTTCATGAATGGGCAATCCGAGAGGCCTCGAAAGCGATTCGCTTATAAATCTCCTATTGAAGAGTTAAACTATGATCGCTATGTGGTCCCCATGGAGAAGCCTCTCGGAAAGATGGAGATTGAAGCAATGATACAAACTGCAGCCTCAATAGTAACAAGGCTTGGGATGTTTTGTAAGATGCTATTCTCAATGGAGTTGGTTTCAGAAGATAAAACTGACTCAAAAAACTTCCAACCAGCATCTCAAATTGCATCAACCAGGCGGGGCTAATTGATCTTCCTGCTCGTGGGGATTGGCTTACTTCGAGCAATAGGAGTGAAGGATGGAAAGACTCGAAGTCATAGAAAGATGTCTTCATCAGCCCGCCATCTTCTCTGCCGATAGTCGTGTAAGAAATGATGAACGTCCAACTGCTGGGGGATGAATAGACCACTACTTTTCCTTGTTCAATGAGATCTTGGACCGCATGCATGAGAGAAAAGCAAGGATCAGTTGTATGGTCCGGACCTTTATGGAATTCACAATGAGAGTTTGGGTTATATAACTTGGGAAGAGGATTTGGTGGTGGTCTAGGTGCTAACAGTCTTATTAAGAGCCCATTTTTGACCAAAACTTTTAAAACCTACCTGCAAGGTTATCCCAATGGCGTTAAATTCCTAGGAAGTCGTCCAGGTGATGAAACAGCTGGCTGTCGAGTAGTAGGAGGGAGAGTTGGGAAAGCACAGGGGCATATGAAGTGGGTTTAGAAATAGAAAAGGTCGGGACAGTGGCTGCTACCGCATTGACTTCAGAAGATTTGGATGTGTTAAGGCTAACCTTAACTTCCCCCTTCTCAAGCTTGGCTTTTTGCGAACTTTGAGACGATGTGGGGGAAACTGGGTAAGGCAAGGGTTGAAACCCTTGCATATATCCGACGATTTCTTTCTAATCTATCTGGACGATGCCGGCCCTTCTCTAATATGGGATAGGACTACCCTTCGAATGGGATCAAGTATGTCAGAACGCTTTTGAAGACATCAAGGAGTCTCTGTCAAATCCCATAGTCTTAGAGGCTCTAGCAAAGGACGTCCTCTGATCCTTTACACAGCAGCTCACTGTGGTTCGCTAGGAGCTCTTCTTGCACAACAAAATGATGAAGGAAAGGAAGTTTCTCTATACTATCTAAGTCGTACCCTGGTGGACGCAGAGTCAAATGCCTCAAACATCGAAAAGATATACCTCACACTTGTGTTTCCAGTACAAAAGCTCAGACACTCCACATACCGTTCGGCTCATATCGAAACCGCTCAAGTATTTGCTCTCGAGCCTTTCTTAAAGGATAAGTAACAAGAGGTTATGGATTCTAATAAAGGTCCATGATCTTTCCCTAATGTTGTAAGGCAAAGGGCAAGCGTTGGCTGATTTCTTGGCAGCTCATCCAGCCTCAGATGACAGTCCTTTGCTCTAACCAGTCTACCTGATGAAGAAGTTTTATATGCTAAAGTGCAGTTCCCATGGGAGATGTACTTTGATGGTTCATCCAGGAGCGGGGGCAATGATCCCTTACTCGTTCACACTGACTTCAGCAACTTCAAACAACGCTGCAGAATAGGAAGCCCTAATCATAGGATTGGGTATAGCTTTGGAGATGAAGATTGATCATCTTATAGTGTATGGCGATTCTCAACTGATCGTTAATCAACTGAAAGGGATCTACACTATTAAGAAAGATGTCTCTCGAGCCTTATTTCATCAAGGCACGCAAGCTCCTAAGTAAATTCCTCGATGTAAATGTTGAGCATGTTCCACGGTCACATAATCATTATGCCGATGCGCTAGCAAGTTTAGCCGCAGCCTTGGCTCTTGGTCCAAACCAATCCATGCAAATAAGAGTAGAAGAATCCAGTTTATTACTGTCAGTATTAGAAAATGTTACTGCCCTACCTTCACTCTCTGTTTCCGTCTTTTGAAATAAGTAAGGTGTTCTTCCTTCATCCTCCATCCTCATTACGAGGGCTGGCCGGAATATGTTTGGCTGTTCAATAGCCAATTCCCTTTCGGTTCATTTGGGTATGCTGGGAAGATGAAGAGATGAACTTTGGAATTCAGTTACAGAGAAATTAAGCAAGAAGCTTTCGGGTTGGAAAGGTGCCCGCCCTATTAGGCAAAGCTAGTAAGGTCTTATTTTTAATGAAATCCACTCTTCAAAGCTTGCCTTTATTCCCTCCTTGTCCTGGGTCCTGAAAGGAATGGCTAGTAGGATTGAAGAAATTCGGACGAGATGTCCATGGTCTGGTGTTGGAGGGAGAGACAGAATTCATCTCATCGCATGGGAGAAGGCTCTCCGAAGCTTAGATTTTGAGGCTTGGACTGAAGCTCAAGCTAGTTGGACTAGAAACTAGTTATTCGGGTCTACTTGTTGGGCAGGCTAGCCTTCTTCATCCCATTCATCGCGATGACAGTGAGAAAGAAAAAAGGAGTGAGAGGGAAATAATCCACCATCTCAGCCATCCGCTTCTCCTGCTTTTCAAGTCCGGCAAGATAAAGATGGGTCCCTTTTCTGAATTTAAGCCATCCTTCTCGAGAAGAGATATGCGCTACGACTCCAATATCCCTTTGGCGGGCTCCCTCGTAAAAGGGGAAGCAACGAGACTTGATCTCATGACTACATCTCTCTTTGGTCGGGGATTATTTCCAACAATCCGAAGTTGGAGCAGGGAAAAAATCCCCAGTGGGTAGGGAACCCTCCGTTATAGTTGCATCAAGATGCTCTACAGTCATTGTGGCAAGTGAATCTATTGAGAGATATATTGAGCCAATAAGCAGGATTGACTTGCCGAATAGTGAGATGATGTCATAAAAAATGGCTGATAAGAGTATAGTAGAGCATCTTGAAGTCCGCCTCCATCCCTTCCACCTAAAAGGAGTTGCTGGAAAGCTGGAACCGAACCTGACTTCCTTATGTATGTTCCCATCGTTGATGCAATGGTGGAATTCCCCATATCTCTGGCGGATTGCCCAGGGAAGTCATAAAGGAATGGACATCCGGAACCATGTTACGTGCCCACGAAGTTTGGAGTGATTGTCCGACCTCCTTTACCCCCAAATCCCTTAACCACGCCCCGCTCCAGAGATCACTGAACGAGAGGGACACCTGGAACCACCTATCCCATCAGATCAATCATCCTACCCTGCTGCAGTTACGGAAATGAATGGAAGTGAGGAAAATAGATATATAGTCACTTAAAGTTTAGAGAGGGTACTCTCCTATCGGTATACGCTTCTCCATTCCAGGACCGAACCAAGCCCCTTTTATCTTTTGCCTATCCCAGAGATGTTTTACCCGATGACCCACTCGCACCAGAACCGATAGTCAGGAATTCTATCTCACCCTCCCATTTCGCCAATGGAGTCTTTGATTCGCAGCATTCATTGGATTGTTTTTAAGTAAAAAGAAAGATAATGGACTTTCCAAATGTAAATACCCCACCTGGGAAGGAACCATTCCCGATCGGATTGCCTACTGCCCCAACTCTCTAGGAATGGACAGAAGAGGCTACAGGATTCGCACACTAGCAGGGCCAATCCGCGAGACTTTTACAACAAGACTAAACAAGGAATTGACTGAATAGGACACGAGCGGGTACTTTCAAGCCTATGTGACCAATGCACTTATGCTGCCTTCACTCAAACACTTTTAGAGAAGCAAGGGGAAGAGTTTATGAAATTGATTCACTAAGCAAGCTTATGGCTCCTCTAGTTCAAGTAGTTTAAGAGTGAAGCTAGCTTAGTGAATCGATTTCATAAACTTTTCGGTTAATAATCGAATAAGTTATCCAATCTCCCTCATGCTCTTTAGTTCATCTCGGTAGAACAAGGAAAAAGCCTATGTGGTGGGTTCAACTCCCACAGGAGCGCACATTAATTACCAATCAGCTGCTTTTCATTCAAGGAAAGGCATGATTTAATATAATATGGCGCGGTCCTGATTGAACGAATCAACTATTTCATTTCATAGTCAATTTATCAGTGATATGGCATCTATTTTAAAAGTGTGATAGATTGCCTGGGTCACATTTTGTCTCCTTTGAAAGATGGGAATGGAGGATCAACTCAATAATCATGGATAATGGTTCTACGGCCTGTAACACATGGTTATCAAGCCGTGAAGGCCCCTTACTAAAAATTTAATGATTTACAAACCTACTGCAAGCCCTATGGGGAAGTAAGCAATAGCGCGAAGATAGGGAAATGCGCTAAAGCAATGAGCTAGTAAGAGAGAGCGCACCTAAGAATCGATTTTTTCGTAATATAAGGAAGTTCCTGGTCTTGCAATTACAAATCCAGGGGGCAGCTAAAGAGATTAGAAACAATCCGAAGTGGGGGCTAGAAATGGCAAAAACACTACTTTAGACTCTCACATTAACAATAAAAAAGAAAAATAAGGAATGAAAGAAAAAAAGACTCTCTCGCGCCCCATACCAATGGGGTTCTTCGCTCATTTTTATTCCTTATTTTTACCTCTATTAGCGCACTTAGCTCACTCCAAGAAAAACTAACTAGCCCGCCAAGAACCACCTAGCTCACTCAAAACCAAAAAAATAAGAAGGCTAACGTGCTGGCCCACGACAAAAAGAAAAGAGAAAAATGAGACCTCTACTTACCAAATTGACATCCAGTGCTAACCAAGTAAGACAGTTCTTTTGACAGCGTAGTGATGATTCATATATTGCAAAACCGACATATTCGGATAGACCTAAATGGGCTAAAGTAAAGAAAGGAAGCGTATTAGCTAAGAATTTCCCCAGGATAAGGAGTCGGCGGCAAAAAACGATCAGAATAGCCATGCTCACCTTATGAAAGAAGCCTCACCGTCAGTCTTTGCTCTCTCTGGATCAGTAAGTCAGTCAGTCTCTCCCAGTAGTGGAGTAGTCCCACCTAGTAATAGCTCTCACTGACACCATCTACAATAAGGTGAGGTCATCTTTCTTTCTAGTCGCCATACGATTTGCCTTAAAGCCTTAAAGATGGAGAAGGGCAGGAGCTATTATCTATGTAATTACGGTCTTTGTTGGCCGTTGTTCCGTGTATGGAAGTTGCTGGCCGATGGCCGCTCAACTGTTCGAGTGCAATACAGTGGTGGTTGGTTCCGATTCGACAAGGGTAGAATACCTGGTTGAAGGTCCAGTACAGTAGGTAGCAGGCGTCTTTGTTTTGGCTCCCAAGCGAGAACGAGAAATAGAGCGATGCACGATCCTTGCTGCTACGTACGTTGACCTTGACTTGACAAATTCATCCAATTGAACCCACACTAAAAGGAGGACCACAAGCTCTAGGCTCGACGAATAAGAAAGTCTCAGCATTAATAAAATGGGGTTAGCAGTGAAAGAAAGAGCCAGGCATTCATTTCTTCATTCATATTAATAGCTTAGTCTACTAAAAGAGGGATAGTGGTAATTATAGGACATCTCTGATCGTTCACCTCTAATGTGACATGTTCCCTCCCAGTTATATGATCAACGGGATCAGTCGGCTAGAGAGTGAGGCTTTTTTTTCGAGGAGGCAAAGTCGTCCCCTCTACTGATTGAACCCTCAGTTCGGAGGTCTTCGTCGGTATGTTAGAGGGCTACAGTCTTCGGCGGGTCACCATTACTTGATTTATAAAGGCGAACATATGGGCAAGGGAAAGCGCAGTCCGCCTGGTGCTGCTTTCTTTTTTAATGATATACTAATCAAAATGGAGGCCCCCCCCTACGTAGTGATTCTCTCAATCATGTACATAGGGGGTCAGTCAATTGATGCGGGAGAGGCATGAGTGTAGTTCGATCTTTTGGTGTATTCGTTTGTAGTGAGTAGGGCCTCTTTCTCGTTGATGAGTTCGCCTCTGCTCTATTGAAAGGTCTCCATTCCTACGGCGATTTTGTTAACGAACGCGTTGCGGGCTGGGAACTTGATCCCCCTGAAAAAAAATGGGCAGCTGCGGTCAAACTCTAATTCTGGAAAGAAGTCGGGGCCTTTTTACCAATTCTACTGGATAGAAGATGAGAAAGGGTCAACTCTCATCGTGTTGCACAAGACGGTGCCATCTCACTTCGAGTGACTTCCTTCATAGTCAAATCTGATGATACGCATTGGCGATCTTACCTACCAAACAAAAGGCCTGCTAGGTGATCAAAATCGCTCAAGTCAGTGAGGACTGACTCACTCACCTACTCCTTATCTATATAATTTATCTATCTATCTACTCTGAATTCAAAAGGCGACCCGCCGTGCCGGGCTATAAGATAAGATACAGTTGTTGTACTACTTGACTGGTAAGAAAAGGCTTACGTAAAAATTGGAAGACTCTTGTATGTACGGTAACCCTCTCCTACGCTACTGGTGGACTGTTGCACAGACAGAAGCAAGGTTTCTTAGCGCGCTTTTCAAGTGCTTTGCTTCTGCTAGCGGCAGGCGGCAAGGCCATAAAGTCCGTTCATTTGGAAGCCTAACCCAAGAAGGTACGAATGAAGTGACGAGCCCCTTTAGTGATAGGGTAGGGGGCGGCTTTCTTGTGGTAGTCATTTCAAACATCTATCCTTTTCTCTTAGCGTGCACAGTTTGCTTGCATGACACTTTAGGCACATCTCTCTTTCTTAGTTTCACGCTGGCCTAATGAATGAAAGTAAGACTTTTAGTAAGTGTATATAAGCAGCTATTTAGGGTATAATAAATTCTTTAGTGGACGCACCGAAAGGTACATACGGTGGATGTTGGTTGAAGATGATGTTACGCGGCGTTCAGAACCAGCCTTGAAGTGAATGAATTAGAAAGAACGAAGAAGTAAGGAAATGAGACGACTCTTTCTTGACTATATCATAAACAGATCTTCCCCTCCACACAAATCACGAGTTTTTCTCCATTCCTCTTGTATATCGTCGTAACGCCCTTAATGCTAGGTTTTGAAAAAGACTTTTCTTGTCATTCCCATTTAGGTTCGATACGGATCCCTCCGTTGTTTCCTTTTCCTCCCGCACCTTTTCCTCAAAATTAGAAAGAAGATGGTACACTCAAATTGTATTATTTAAGTGCTTATTGCTTGCCAAAGATCCTACTTCTACAATTGGTATAACATCAGGTTATTCAAATAAGTTGTGTTTTCCGTGGTTTTCCCATGTTACAACTTCCGTACCAATTCGGTCGATCCGGAATGGATCGGTTAAACATTCTATTAGGGAGCCTGGTCTTGACTCTTCTATGTGGTATTCATTCTCGTTCAGCTCTTGGAGTCACATCTAGCAGTGGTTGGAACAGCTCGTAAAATCCAACCACTTCACCTACTTCATTGCCCTCAACCGTTTCTTGTACCTCTATTGAAACAGAATGGTTTCATGTTCCTTCATCGATTTTTTATTCCTCCCCGTTCGTATCTCTTTTTCCAATTTCGTTCTCGATTAGTTTTCCAAGAATGTTGAGCCGGGTATGTAAACCGTGTATCTGGGAGGAAGTGAAAAGAAGGGCTTTCACTTTTTTTCACCCTGTTTTGGTCTTGTAACTATTATGAAAAAGAATATATAATAAAAAATTCTTCTTTCATAATAATCTCTTTTTTTATTTAGAAGAAAGATTATATAGATGTCCAATCTCTAGTGGTGGTGAAACCAACCAAGATGTATGTCGTTCGACCCGACCTCAGACTCATTCTTCCTGACCTATTTGACCCACTGGCCGAGATTGAAGAGATCGAATTCCTCCCGGGAATACACGAAAGAAAGATATGAACTGGGTAAATAGAAATGGAAAAGAGATCTTTCTAATTCATGAAAATTAGAAGCTTTTTCTACATCCATATGATCTACTACAGGAGATCCGTATTGCCCATATAATGAAAGCAGATCTTGGTCTATAGAGTCCCAAGAAGGTAACAACTCCAACATGTCTGATGCTTCTTCAGCCAAATACAATATACAAGTTGGACCTGCACTATGAGCAAGTTGTGCGAAAAACTGCTTCTTTTTTCCGGTTTCGCAACAACTTGGGCGAAATGGGGTTCTACCGGAAAACCATGGATTTTTTAGTTTTCGCCATTGGTTACTGGTCGAGCCACTGGAATGGAATGAGATAAGAATCTCTGGAGATCTTTCCTCTCCACTTACTCGTAACAGGTTTTTCCTCTGTAGAAGACTACTTTCGAATGGCATAATTGTCCTATTTCTTTCTTCCTCAATCTTCAAAGAAGACTGACTCCTCCTTCTCCTTTAAGATAGGATCTTCGTTGGTCCTTCTTTCACTAATGATCTAATGAGATCACCATTTTCTAGTAGTTCGCGCGAACGCGCGAGGGACTATCATTTCTATCACTTGCGCTTGCTTTTCACTCTCAAGACAAAGGTCTCTCTCTTCTATCTTCTATAAAGTGAAGCGAAGCGCATGGCGCTGAACTGAAGTGAAGAAAGCTCAATAAATACATACGAATCTTTACTTAGATAGGGCATAGCATAAATGAGACCGCTGAGCATTTCATAAAACATATATGCTTGACCTTTCTCGATGCTTTTTTTTGGGTGACTCACCAACCGACCCAGCAATGATCGATGACAGAATGGTACGAACAAATCCAAGTCATTGGATTTGGTATTTCTTCATTGACTTCTCTATTTACCCCTTTGCATATGTTCCTAAATGGGTGTGCACCCCAGATGGGCAGGGGTCGGCCTCCCACTCTCTTATGCAGCATTTATTAGCTTAGCTGAGTTGGGTGGATCGTGCAATAAGTGTCTCTCGACCCTCCATTTCTCATACGTCTTTATGAAAGCCTCTCGCCTTTCGAGATCCAGTCTATCATCAACTCAGTCAGATCTTCTTGTTTGCTTGCTTTGATTAGGCTTCCTTTAATAGATTTGATCGGTCTACAGCCCTGTTGAATTCGACTTTTTATTTTCTGGTTGGGTAGCGTAGTAAGGTTAGAGGCGCAATTAGAAGAGTTGGCCCTATCTTTCTCTTTTTTTCTCAATTCAATTACAGTCTCTGAAGTCCTTCTTGATCAATGGTCCCCATTAGCATTAGTGCCAATTAGCAGCCATTTTTTTGGAAGGCGAGGTACTCATGTGTGATCGCAGATTTCACGGTAGTAGTAGTTCTAGCTCTACGAACACGAGGGCTCTCTCTATCTAAAGGGGGTACGGACCCCTCCCGGTGGTACGATGCAGTTGAAAAAGGTAAGCCCAGCCGACTTACCTTTTCTTTGTTGAACCCTCTACGGTCTACCCTCTTTCTTGATATCCCAATTCTAGTTTTCGTTAGCAGAAGTAGAGATAGGGGGAGATAGGATTTATTACAACATTTATGTGAAAATGACAGAAGCCACTATAAAGGGAAGAAGCACAGCCTCCACCTTCACTTGCGTAGCGCTACGCTCATGCTTACGAAAGACTACTTTCCAAGTGAATTACTGAAGATAGACTACTGGGAGTGGGAAGAAAGCTCCAGCCCTTAGCCCTGAACTCCTTCAATATCGTACCTACTACCAAAGACTGAACCAAAGAAGAGATGGGATAGACATGGCCATCTCTCTCTCACCCCGCAGCTCAAACTCGGCATCCTGATCCAGATCCAGCTATAGACTTACTAGAGCTACTATGCATCCTAGAATTGGGGGAGTCTAGATGCCTAAAAGAGGGCATAAAAGATTGTCTGAATCTTCCTAAAGTAGCAGAACACATGAAAGTCACTAAACAACGCTTTAAAACTATTCAATGTGGGTATAGAATATTTTCGGGTACCACAGTGAGACAATGATCCCTACGCCCTGAAAAAACTGCCCGAGGACCCACCTATGCTACTACCAAGCCCACTGCTGCCAAGCAAGGGATGGCAATAACTAAAACTTCGCTACCCAAATGAATTCACCCAAAGACTGAAGACCAAACCAATCTCATTCTTTTCTTCATTATTGTAACGCGCCAACCGAAGCAGAAAGGGAAGCTCCTCTATGGCTCTTTTTGGAGACTTAGCCCAATGGCTATTACTAGAAGTGTGCTAAGTTAGTCACAGGGAAACCCCTAAGTTCTTTCTAACTTCCGGCTCTATAAACTTGGATGGCTTGCTTGTTTAGCTTGTACCCTCTTTGAATGTGTACAGTTCGAGCAAGCAAATGGCTAGCAGGGCCGAGGAAGCACAATGAACGGGACGACAGAAGTGACACAAGAATATGACCAGAGATATATGTTCTTCTTCGTGCATGTAGGTCTGGTTCCTGAGAAAATATATATATATATATATATATATATATATTATTAGAGTTTCACGGCCACGAAAACTTTCTCCAAGAGGCTTTCTTTTCTGTTTGGCTATGGTTTACCCATAACAATCAGCGGCAAGGGTTACAGAAGAGGCCAAACCAACCCAGTTACATCACAAGTAGATACAGTTGCAGCAGTAAATCCTATAAAAATAAAGACAAATCTCGAGGCAGATCCAGACACGTACCTAGGCAGCACAGCATCCCTTCGAGTTGTGAAGCCATCCCCTTCTACTGTTCGAGACCCAGATTCATACCTTAATGATTGATAAGGAGAAGAGAATGTTCAAGACCGAGACCCCAATTTTGACCCATAAGCAAGTGGATAAGCTGAGCCATGCTACCAACCACCCTTAGCCAATGATCCAGCTGCTTATGTTGACTATACAGTCTATGCAGTTGGTTCTCTCGCTTCAGCGGAAGAGTCAGCAGCATAGACAGTTACTAGGCCAGGTGCATAATCATGTATGTAAGCAAGTAATCTAGTTGCTTATAAGTTGACAAAATAAACAACAAAAAACTTTCCTATATTTTGACAAAATACCTGATTCATCATCCTTATAAACGTGCTAGGTGCATTCGAGAACCCTTTTGGCATCACCAGACACTCGTACAATCCATTCCAAGTCTTGAAAGATGTCTTCCACTCGTCGCCCTTAATTAAGTCAGGGTGTTTTAGTCTTTTTATCGAATAAGGCTCGGCTCGCTCCACCGTTCCTCCTACACTCACTGGTCTCGAAGCAGATTAAAGATAAAAGAAGAGCAGGTTTCAAACGTCGAACCAGGGATAGGTTAGTCTGCTTGTTCACATGAAAAGAAGACCTAAGATCAAAATTTGGGCAGGGACTTTGCTAAGCTGTTCGGCCACATTCTATTCTGACCTCTGGATTGCCTTAAGAAAAGCATCAGTATTTTCCTTTTTCTTCCTCTTTGTCCTTTTCTTTATCTCCATCTGTTCTCAGGTTGTCTGGCTTAAAACATCTTCCAGAGCGAGTCATGTTCCCAATCTTCTCACAATCTTCCCTTTCTCTCTTCTCCGTATCTTTTTTCTTAATTCCAAGGGACTTTATCAAGATTGTAGATGGAAGGTGGTTGGTAAGGGATAATGAGTGGTTGTGGTACAGGCAGGGTTAGGGGTTAAGTCAGGATTTGAATAAAAACTAGATTCTGGGGTGAAGGGAATCAAGCCCCGGCTTCGCCCGAAGCATGCTACGGAATGAGCCTTATCTATGAA
Source organism: Datisca glomerata (assembly GCA_003255025.1). Taxonomy (NCBI): domain Eukaryota; kingdom Viridiplantae; phylum Streptophyta; class Magnoliopsida; order Cucurbitales; family Datiscaceae; genus Datisca; species Datisca glomerata. The sequence goes on along the minus strand of QANY01007613.1, from coordinate 594,505 downwards.
GCAATTTCAGTCAGCACATAAATAGTCCACGAGTGTAGTTGACCTGTAGTACCATTAGCCTAAACGCTTCGTATCCTTCACGACCGCCAATAGTTCTAATTCCTTTGCTATTGGAACTATGACTCCCGCTCCGTAAACTACACCCGCTGCCTCCCGAGTCTCGTCTCAAGCTGTGGTATAGACGGAATTTCCTGCCTCCCGTCATAAATCTAGAAAAGGGTAGCTAGTGTCCTTAATCGAATGGTTGAAGATAGGGTTCCTGTTGGTGGAGTTCTTGCCCTTGGCCTTGGTTCCAGTCTCATCTCGCATGCCAGCAAGTATTCTAGAAAGAACGACTTAGTTTCATGTAGCTACTATAGCTCAGCTCCTCTCGCCTTTTGCACATGCCTTGTGTTGCTAGGAAATGCCTAAGCCTTTTTTTCAATTTCGAGGTTTCACCCTGAAAACGAAACTAGACCCTCTTCCCTCTATGTCCATTCAATCTGAATCTTACTGCATGAATGCACTATAAGACCAGGAATGCCCTCAATGATCTCTTCCTCTCCCATAGAGGCTTTCACCCGCACTAGCACTGGTATATAGTGATATCCAACTCGAAAGCTTGAACACAAACAAGCTTACCTTAAAGAGTAAATGAGAAAAACCCAAAGCTAAGGAGCTGACAACTGTGAGACTAGGAGAATAGGAAAGACTTGGTATATAATCCACGCCTTCGTTAGCTAGCGAGTAGAGGAACCGTTTAGTAAGGGAATACAAGCATTACGAGGAGTTTCTGAATAGGAATATGAATATGACTCTTCCGAACTCAAGTCAAGTGAAGCGTAGTGAGGAAGGATGGGAAGAACTACTAGAGAAAGGCTAAGTGAAGTACTTCTCGGGACTTCTCTTTTCTTCTTTTTTATCACAGATTTTCCTAGCCTAGTCTATAGTAGGGAAGGCCATTATCGCAGGAGTTGGAGTAGGAAGATGACAAACCATTAGAATGCATTCTCGCAGGAAGTAGCATATTCATGTTGCCTGCTTTTGTTCCTTTCATCTTGAAGGCTGGTTCCGTAAGAGTTCAAATCCTTCTAACTGGCTAGTGCATTGAGGTGGCATGTCTTACTCTGGGCCATCAGTGAACGAAGTGTTAAAGTAGAGAGAGTAGCCTCATATTATGACTCAGCCGGCCAAGCAAAACTCCAGCTAAGCTAATAGCTCTAATTGTGGGATATCTAACAAAGATGCTCTTGTTTGTGGCCTTCCTTCTCTTCTAGTTAATCCTATGAATCGGTAATAGGATTGGCAACAGGTAACAGGCTTTATCTGGGTTCAATTCCTTGATTCCTACCCGGACCTGCATTGGATTAATTCCTTCGATGCTTGCTCAGAGCGAGGTCGTCTCAATATCGAGACACTCAGCCACCAAGGACTTTCTCACACCTTTATGTCTCCATCTCTCGAGTCAAGCTCAATCTCTAGCAGGTATTGTTTGGTCTGGAGTGTGGTGCATCTTTCTGGATGATGAACCCCTATTTGAAGATGAGTAGATCAGGAATCTTACCCAGCGAAGAAAATGCCTACTTATAAGTCAGGTGCACTACCGCACCAAGCATGAAAACGGCTAGATTTACTGGCTAGCTCGTGCAATCAACGAAAAATGCCTTCGCCTTAGTAAGCTAGCTTTGTCAGCTAAGCAAACCTGGTTCTCCGCCACCAATTTATACTGCATTCATCTTTTAGCAAAGTTGCATTGTGTTTTTTTACATTTGTGTTGGGGAACGTAAAGACATTTAGTAGGTGAGAAGTATAACCATAAGTGCAATGGAACAAGTTTCGATTGAGTTAATGAACAGTGGCTTGCTTGCTTGCCGCCTTAAACAAAGGCACATCACTTAGACTGCTAAAAACTGATGCAAGCAAAGTTCCTCAGTACCTATGGACTGAAGCGTTTCATAAAGCAGTGCATATTCATTACTGACATTGACTATTGCTGGTGACTCCCCTCATCAAAATCTTTTTCAAAAGATTCCAGAGTCTTCCTATTTCAAAGCCTTTGGGTGTCTCTGTTTTCCTCATATTGATGCTTCACGAAAAAACAAGTTTTCTCAAAAGAAAATCATTGGAGTCTATCTTTGTTGGATATAGTGAAGAACATAAAGATAAAGGGCAGTTTTGACCGGTTTGATGAAAGTCGATTTTTCTCTTCTATTCTAGGATTTTCGGATTCGGCTAAGATTTTGGGGGAGAATCTTGAGCAGCAGCAGCTGAAAGCCATTCATGAATTTCAGCCGTTACAGCAGCCCACGTTCTGGCAGTGTGGTTAGACGTTGCAGTAGTCCATGTCCTCCACACCTCAGCCCCAACCACTTACAACATAGGGGGCTCTACAGCGCCCCTCTGCGTCTCAGCAGCAGCAACCTGGAGTGACGTTACAGGAGCATTCATCTTCGGATTTTCAGCAGCCCATGCTCAGGCATGACCAGTCCATGTCACAGCCCATTCTCAGACTGACCGCCTCTACGATAAGCAAGTGAATGCTGGTATCCAATCAATTGTCTGAAGCTCCTGAGTCTCAGGGTCCCCTTATATCCTTCTCCAAATCTCAGAAGATCCACACTCCTATCGATCGATTTTTCTCCTATGGTTCCTACTCTCTTGACTTGAGCACAAGTCTTTCAAAAATAGAAAAAATCATGGAAGCGGGCTCTTTTACGATAAAGCAAAATCTGTTAAGAATTGGAAACGAGCTATGTTAGACCAAAGAAAATGGATGTTCTTCAAAGAATGAGACCTGGGATCTTGTCTTTCCACCACCTGACAAAAAGATTGTTGGGTCAAGGCGGGTTTACAAGATCAAATACAAGTAAGATTGTTTTTTTATATAGAGGTACAAACGGCTTGTAGAAAAAGGCTTTTCTCACGAGTAAGAAAGCTTGCCTAGTTTATCAAGGCTATGAAAAAGAGTATGGTCTTTATTATGCCAAGACGTCACCTTCAGTCCAGTTGCTCAAAATGGCACCATTAGCACCCGCTTACATTCAGTACTGACCCAACTCACATCCCAGTTAGACGTCAAGAACACTTTCCTTCATGGAGATCTCAAAGAAGAGGTCAAGGCCAACCTCCTGCTTATGAAGACTCTATTCATCCAGACTAGTTGTGTAAGCTTTCAAAAGGCTCTCTATGGACTCAACTCAAACTGGCTTTGAAAAATTAAGCACAGCACTACTAACATTAGATAGTAGTTCAGCTGGATCACACCTTCTTTATTTGTCAAGCGCTTCAGTCCCCATTTTTTTAATAAAAAAATGAAAAAAGAAAAAGATTACCGGCAATGATTCTTCTGCTATTCGTCAAATAAAGCAACATATTGGCAAGCAGTTTCATATGAAAGATCTTGGTCCTCTAACCGGGATTGAAGTTTTTTTGTCTCCAGGTATGCATCTAACTTAGCAGAAGTACGCCATGGATCTTCTAAGCCGCAATGGAATGCTTCACAGGTTGCCATGTGTGACTCCAGCTTAATGCCAAGTTGTATTCTCATGATGGTGAGCTACTATCAGATCCATCGGCTTATAGGAGTATGTATGGTGGGTGGTCTCCAGCTTAAAAGCTTGACTATTCTAGAAACCTTGCCATTATTGTATATCCCTATTCTATTAGTCAAGCTTGGCAACCTCTACCTATGAAAGCAGAAGTAAGGTATTAATGCTGGTGATGTTACAGACCACCGCTCCACTACTGGCTTTTTCTTTTTCTTCGGTGACTCTCAACTATCTTGGAAGAGCAAGAAAGAGAGAGTGGTCGCTCTAGTGCAGAAGCTGAGTAAAGGGCTCTTGCTAATACTACATCAAAGATTGTTTTGTTGGGATGGTTACTTAAAGATATGGGATTCACTTTTTCTGGGCCTACTATTCTCTTTTGTGACAACGAGAGTGTTATCCAAATAGCACACAATGATGTGTTTCATGAGTGAACAAAACATATCGAAATAGCCTTACTCACCTAGGGCACTTCATTCGCCATCACTTTCTACAGGGTTCAATGTCCTACATTTCCTCAGAGCTTCAGATCACGGATCTTCTTATGAAGTCCCACACCATTGTGGGATTCCGATACTGAGTATCCAAACTCAAGTTGCCTCAAGGGAGAACATCTTAAGTTTGAGGGGGGGTGTTAAACATATGGATTCTGTATCTTCTGTATATAGTAAGTAGGTCTTGCTGTATATAGCATTTTCCTTTTTTATCCTTTTTTACATGTATATATAGGGATTTACACCCTTAGTGAAATACATAGATTTTAACCCATTTTAAAATTATCTTTTTTAATAAAAAAAGAAAACAATAAAAAATGGTTTGTCAGTCATCGAGGAATTCACTAAAACTACATTTGACTGACTATACTCTCTTTATCCCCCATTGGGGGAGCCTAATATTAATAAGAACTCTAAAGGAAAGGATGATAAACATCTTGGAGTGAAGGATAGAGCACAAAAAGCTTTTTTCTGGAGAGAAAAAAGTAAGCGGGTGCTTTATTTCTTTCTTCCCTCCCGGTGTCCCCACTAGTTGATATATGGAATTGGAAAGGAATTCTAGATCATTCATCTTTCAGGCAGGATATGGATGGAATCGAGAGGGAAGAAAGAGTCTGGTTTCAGAGGCTTGATCAACTTTGTAATCATGGATCATGAACAAATCCCTAAATGCTTCTTTATACTATTGCCACGGAAAAGGTTCAGGTAGGGAGAACTCTTAAATTATCAAGTTTTAGATAGTTTTATAAAAATCCATCCCCACCTATGTTGTGCCCTTCCTCCCAAAGCAATCCAGCATCTGTTATTCCTAGTCTCACCCTGTGAAGCAAAGTCGGACAAGGGGGAAAGAGATGGAATTAATAGGTAACCATAGCCAAGTGGCTAAGGCATAAGTCTGTAAAACTTCTATTCGTCGGTTCGAATCTGACCGATTCCTACAGTGCCACGCCATTCCACCCATCATTTTTTACATGGTTAGTGGATAGAACGGGGGCCTCCGCTTGCTCATTCGTACTAGTGGCTTAGGCTGCCTTAGTTTCCCTTCTTTACCTTCTTTCTTTCCTTATTAGGAGTCTTGTTCTTTATGTCTATAGTTTATTTTCTCTTTCTTTAGCAGCTATCCTTTCTTCAGCCTTCGTCTTTCTGCTTTAGGACTAACTCTGTCTTCTTTAAGAAAGAGGCATTCAGTGAGTGACTCTTTCTGTCTTTAGTTTAGGTTCATTACAGCAGTTCTTAGTTTCGTCTCTTTCTTAGTTAATTCAGTATCCTTTATTAATTGCATATATGAAAGGGTAGTCCTTCCCCCAGGTGGGCCTAAAGTCTTATGATGATCCCTTTCAAAGCTGGTTAAACCATCAGGCTCGACTAAGAAAGAAATGCGAGAGACTCCTCCTAGTAACCATCGTCGAAATCCAAGGAGGTTCTCTTGAAGACATGGCGGGCTCATTCGCTACACCTTTCTCTGCTACCAAATCATAGATCTTCCATAAAATACCAAAGCGAATGAGCTCACTCGATTCACATCTGATCCTCCATTCTTTCTCATAGACTGATGCGGAAAAGAAGTCATTTAAGGAATCATCCGGTGAATTCGCGACACTCCAGTACGAATGGACGTACCGAAGCCAATCCTTCATCCAGTTCCTGAGCAAAGACCACTCAAGGAAGTCCTGGACTCTTTCTATTGGAAATAATGAATCAAGCGCCACCTTTAAATCTGAAGGTTTCATCTTTTTAAGAAGAAAGGAGATAATTAAACCTCGAAGATAAGGAAGCGAAAGCTCACTCGACCAAGCCACAATTCTAATGGATAGTCATTGTGACCCCGAGGCTTGGTGTATATAGCAAGAACCCTCTCAAAGTGACGAGATCTTGTATGACTAAGTTTGGCAAGGACCCTATAACCTCCACCACCTATCCTTACTAAGGTAGAGAACCTACGTAATGAATGGATATTTTTTACATATATCCATCAGACCATATGGATGATGGTAAGAAAGCAAACAACGAGCAGACATGGTAGAAAAATCCACGCGTCCGCCCTTGAAGCAAAAGTGCTTAGCAAACTCAAATGCACTAGTGTCAGAAAGAAAATATTTTTGAGTTAAAATTTCTGAAGACACTAAAAAGAAACTTCAGCAACTTGGGCATCAGCGATGACAACATCATCACCGAGCACATTGATTGGGACACATCAACTAAAGTGGCTTTTGAACAAGACCTACTATCAGCTTAGGGGCAGTTGCTACTAAAATGGGTGTACCCGAAACGGGGTTCCGATTTGGAAATGCATCTGCTATAGCTACTCGATCTCGATCAAATGGCTTTGGATCTGTCTCTACATCTGGAATATCTGTAAGAGGATATGGAACTCAATATCGATCTGAAACTAGAAGGGGTGCTCCATAGCTTCAACTGAGACGGCTTCTAGCCAACATCGGCTATGGATCACGCCCATCATCATAAGGGCATCTCAGTATGGGGTTGGATCATCGGCCCTGGTGATGGATCCCCTTACTAGTAAAGGGAACTGGAAGGGATGCTATTGGTGCTATCGGTACTGCTCTCGTTATCATCGGCAGATATGCCTCTTTTTATATTGGCGGGGGTCTTTCTCTACTGCAGTTGGTATCGGCTTTTGGATATGCTTCTGCTTTTACTGATGTTTATGGATTCCTTGCTGGATCGAACCCAAATATGGATAGAGTTGATCGGCCTGGCCTCGGGTGGTGGATCAAATAAACACTCAACTGCATCATCACGGTAGTGACGGATGCCCAACCTTTATATCTCTTCTTTCTCAATAAAGGCGGGGATGGACTCTGAAAGACTCCTCTGATCGGTTTCGACAGTCTTTTCTTCACCTTCTCTTCTCGGCATGATCCAGGCATTCAAGCTAGTCGGTTGGTTGAAATGCGGTTATGCCGAGTGGACTAAAGTCAAGTGGGAGGTGGCATCGTCTAACGTATAAGAAAAGCACGCTTGCTTTTCTTGTTTCACTCTACTTCTTAGTTGAGGCACCGCTGCGTCTGTGTGTTCTCATCTAAGAAAGATGTACAGTGCTCGCGGAGCGCACTTGCGAAGGACCAACGACAAGCTATATAGAGGATAAGAGAAGGAATCCCTTATATATTCAAAAAAAGAAAGTGTTCGGGGTTTGAAGTCCAGATTCTTTTTTTTCATCAGAATATTCAGGAGCTAAGACCATTCCAATGCTCCCTTTCGCCATGCATAAACTGCACCCGATAAGCTAGTACAAAAATAATATATATAAATAGAGAACGGATACGCCCAATACATTAGAAACTCATTGCCCATGGATAAAGACCGTTTCAACATAAAAAAATGACAGTATTGTCATAATAGTGTGGATTCAAAATTGTAACCTCCCATTGCTCTATCCCCGATAGCATGCAGTTCGATAAGAAAGATAGAAAGAGATATAGTGTGCAGTGAGGGTGGTTGTAAATCACTAGGTAGCCAGTCTTTACTTAACTCAGCCCAAGCAATGCCCAAAGACTCTCATGCCTTTCTTGGTTGGACCAACCCAACCGGCGATTTTCGACAAGTGTTTCTTAATTTGTAGAGCAAGAAGCGGAACTATAAGAAAGCTTTCTCTATCTTTACGTATAACCAATTCATTTCAAATATAGTTGGGAGACTCTCCCCAAGAAATGGGTAAAAAAATGGAAAGATCAGAACATGGGAATAGATCTGATACTAATATGGACTACCTATTTCAATTGTTGTGCTTTCTTAAATTGCATACCTATATAAGGGTTCAAGTTTCGATCGATATTTGTGGAGTTGATTATCCCTCTCGAAAATGCAGATTTGAAATGGTCTATAATTTACTAAGTACTCAGTATAACTCACGCATTTGTGTACAAACCAGTGCAGATGAAGTAACACGAATATCTCTGGTAATTAGTCTATTTCCATTAGCCGGCCGGTGGGAGCGAGAATTTTGGGATATGTTTGGTGTTTCTTCCATCAATCATCCGGATCTCCGCTGTATATCAACAGATTATGGTTTTGAGGGTCATCCATTATGAAAAAACCTTCCTCTGAGTGGATATGTGGAAGTACGCTATGATGATCTAGAGAAACGTGTGGTTTCTGAACCCATTGAGATGACCCAAGAATTTCGCTATTTCGATTTTGCTAGTCCTTTGGAACAGCGTAACGATGGATAATTAAGAATTAGAATAGATCCAGTCCAGGGGACAAATCAATAGGAAATGCTATTTGCTTTGTAAGAATAAAAAGAAGAAACTTGTATGAAATGAAAGAGTTTCACGGGAATTGTCTTGATCGTCGGAAATTTCTTTGAGAAATAGGAAGAAGTGTTATCGAACGATTTCCTGCAATTCTTCCCAGTATGGAATGAGTAAAGAATCAAGCTACAAGTCTCGATCTATACAAATGCACTGGGTTTTTGTCTTTCTTTTGGTTTCATTGATAACAGAAGTACTCTATAGGGGCTCTAACGCTTTACTAATATAATAGAAAGTCAAAGGGCCTGAAAAACATAGTAATAGGCTGCTACTCTAGGCTCGCTTTGCTTCTTCAAGCTCCGCCCCATATTGAAAACTAAAGCGCTAACGCGAATTATATTATTTAGTAAAGCAACCTTTCGTGCTAGGTGCTCACGTTTTTTGTCTGGGTGGAAGCTAGCGGCAGGGCTCACTTAACCGGATACACGGAATTGAGATCTCTCTCGCATGCAACTCTTTCTATCAGGAAAGCCTCACTTATTGAAAGGGTTGCTTATTTATAACCCTTTTGGCTCATAAGTAAGTAAGTCGTTGGTAGGAGCGGCGGGATGATTAAATCAAATAAAGAAAAAAAAAGAAATGGCAAGATCCATTTGATATCGATGGAGGAAATAACGATTTTGAAAACAAGGCAGGGATTCTTTACAATGACCACCGTAGACCAATTGAAAGGGATGTAACGCAGCTTGGTAGCACCTTTTGTTTTGGGTACAAAATTTCACGGGTTACAATCCAGTTATTCCTACCTATTACTTTTCCTCTGGGAAGTAACGAGGGATCCATTGAGATCAATTCAAATTGGACATATAAAATATTTCATTTAATGATACTACATGCATGCAAGATGTATTGGGGTTGCTAAAATCATCCTTTTCTTTATAGTCATATCTACTGTGATAAGAAAGCGTTCTTAGTTCAGTTCGGTAGAACGTGGGTCTCCAAAACCCGATGTCGTAGGTTCAAATCCTACAGAGCGTGATTCCGTTCTTGTTAGGTCTAATTACAATGAAAGAAATTCATTAACTTGAACAGCAACCTGAATTGGACCTCTTATGGATTAAAGAAATGAGGAGATAAAAAAAAGAGATGTTAATTAATCAAAGGTCCAACTGATCACCGCGTTTGTATTGTAAATAGGCAGTTACGCATAATCAAGCCAAAAGAAGAGGAATTAGACCTAACGTGATTCAAAATATAAAAACTTCAATATTTCGATTTGTTTGAAAGGGGAAAAAAGATAGGGTTCCAAACCTAAATAAACATAAAAATAGCCCATGAATCCGAATTGGCAATTGACACGGGAAGGAAATGGAACTCTTGGATTTCTCACAGAAAGATTCATTTTGATGAATTGTTCATTCAATTCATTTCTAATAAGTCATATCTTGCTCAGACCAATAAAAAGAGTTGGGGTTATAAGTGTTTTAAGCCTCCAATATAAAACCAAAATAACTAGTTGTAGTAGGCATGAAGGAGCTAAATTATCTACGTAATTATTATATCTTGAAAATCTCATAATTGTTTTTAAAAAAACTGACCTAAGTTTCCATTTTTGTAAGATAAGAAAAAAGATCAATTTACTTTAATTCATCAGTCATTCTAATTATAGACGGCACTAACAAAGATAAAGTGACAGAGGTAAAATAAAATGGATTCATGATCTGTTACATCTACCCATCCCGTGATTCCGAATCAACAGACCCCATTACCGGAGATATGGCAACTCTTTTTTAAAGAAATAGAATAGTCAAAATAATTGTATCGAATACATTTGATATTTTGCTTGTGTCAGAAGAAGGATAGCTATACTGATTTGGTATACTCTAAAGACGCCTTTGGTACCATATTTACAATCTTACAAAGATAAAATTTTAGTTCATTTCCATTTATTGATCTCATCTTTTATGGAATCGATCCCCTTTTTACTGTACAAGAATATGTAGAGCTCGGCATGTCTGGAAGCACAGGAGAACGTTCTTTTGCTGATAATATTATCAGTATTCGAGACTGGGTCATTCATAGCATGACTACACCTTCTCTATTCATTGCAGGTTGGTTATTCATCAGCACGGGTTTCGCTTACAATGTATTTTGAAGCCCTTGTCCAAACGAGTATTTTACAGAGATCTGACAAGGAATTCCATTAATAACTGGTCGTTTTGATCCGGAACAACTCGATGAATTTGGTAGATCTTTTTAGGAGGACCCCATGACTATAGATAAAACCTATCCAATTTTTACAGTGCGATGGTTGGCTGTTCATGGACTAGCTGTACCTACCATTTCATTTTTGGGGTCAATATCAGCAATGCAGTTCATCCAACGAGAAACCTAATCTGAATTATAGAGCTATGACACAATCAAACCCGAACGAATAAAATGTTGAATGAAATCGTACCAGGGGATTCTTACTTCTTTTTTTACTTGTTGTTTTCTTTTCCTATTATTTCTTCAATTAAGAGAAGAAAAGAGAATAGTAAAATAATAGGAATTCTCTTATCCCATTCGGAAGGATATCATCTTAAAATTATCCATGACTTTTTATGTCTCTAGCATGACCACTTGATGAAATGTGGAGGGAAGTGGGGTAAATGGCCGATACTATTGGAAGGATTCCTTTTTGGCTGATAGGTACTGTAACTGGTATTCCTGTGATCAGTTCAATAGGTCTTTTCTTTTTCGGTGCATATTTAGGATTGGGTTCGTCCTTGTAGTAATCGGATGAACTGGGTTGTACCTGTTCCGATTCAAAATGACAAAAGAACCAGGCAGCAGGCAGCATCCAGAGCCCTAAAGAGGAAAGGGGCAGGAGCACTCGACCCTTGAGAAATGAAAAAAGATTCTTTTCTCCAATTCTTTCTTGTCAAAATCCGAGGAAGAAGCTTCGAATAGGAACCGAAAGGCGTGAGTGCAATAGACATTTGAAAGACTATATTGAACTCAAATCTTTCATCCCTTCATCCCAGTTTTGAAATAGGCTGTGTCGAGACTCTAATTATAGCTTTCGGTTTCTTTCCCCAACAGTCGCCCCTGTATGGGAGGGGTCAAGCTTGGAGACTTCTTATTTGTGGGGAATCAAACTATCACACAACTTGCATTCCGGTTCTACATATCGAATTGGGGAGTTCCGGTTTTCTAAGGATTCCCTATTGCTGGCATAGCAGGGACTAAAGAAAGCATAGTTGCACGGAAATTGCCTATCGTCTGTTGGTTTAATTAATTTAAAAATGATTTATTAACGAGATGGCTATCAAAGATTTTCCTATCTTTTTTCAGCCGCCTTCAACAATGAGATTTCAAAAGACGATTCTTTCTCTACTGCTTCCTGATGAATGATTGGTAGGAACGGATTTCCTGTGCTTCCCTGCATCCGATCGACTCATACCTCCCAGCCCTATCTCCAGGATCTCACTCAATAGATCCAACCGAGTTGATAGAAGAGTTCGTCTCCCACTTCCTTTGCTCCACTGGCACCAAAGAGGAAGATTTTGAGATAGAAAGAAAGATTGGTTGGTGGGCTCTTTGTTTAAGCCCCCTATCATAATAAGGTAGATAGCGGAAAGGTGAGCAGCTATAGCTTCATTCTTCATCTTCCTCTCGCTACCGGATGAGTTCACTCTACCCGCCTATGCTGGATGGGATTGGATTCAATCCACCCTTAGGCCTTGGAGGAGTATATATTGAGATAAGATTGAATGCCATGCCCCTAAAAAGCCGGGTAGCATTAGGAGAATAGGTAGGCTTTGTTAGCGGCACATCATCAGGAATGGATTCAATCAACGGATTCTCCTTGCCTCCTGGATCCACTGGGCGAGTGGAAGACATTAAGAAGGGCTTCACATCCCTTGCAGGGCTTTGAGGTTGATGAAAGTTACGCTCCTCTGATTTTTAATTCTGGGAAAAAAGAATGCCTTGAGGTGGAGGATTGTACTTGGAAATGGAAGCTATGTCCCCCTCACACTATATTTTGAATTAGGGGCTTGCCTCTTTATTTCTCTATCGTCTGTGTCTATCTCCTGTCAAGTGTGCTCCCTGCCACGTTACTCTCACAGCAATAGTTCGTGCATCAGTGGTTCAAGTACAGTGCCCAGAAACGGTTCAAAGATTTATGGTGACATAAATTTCCCAAGAGATCTATGGGAAGTAAAAAAAAAGAATCATCAAGTAAGTTAAGTGGCCACCTTAGTTTCATAACCTAAAGCACCGGTCTTCTTATCAACAGCAAAAGCAATCCTATGAGAGTCTCTTGGGTTCTCATCTATGATTGACTTGGGTATGTATATTTTGGATTCTCTCTGGAGACATGGCTATCGTATGTCCACAGCGTTACAATTAGAGTTTTGCTTCGCATCAAACAACTCATCACGTGGGTATTATGAATTCATCTTCCAAGTGTCATTCTCAATGGTTTTTTTACATTTACACTGGGGCTACCCATCATATGACGAGAAATCCGGCTGCATTTGTCTCATCCTCGCCGTACCAAGGCAAAAGTGTCATCTTCACCGGTGACCACACCCCACTCTCTATTTCGGACATTGGTACGATCTCTTTCTTTATCATTTCGTTCTGGCAATCTTCTTCATCTCAATGATGCTATGTTGGTTCCTAAAGTCAGACTCTCAAAAAATTGGATCGGTTGGACAACTTTGTGATGATCGCCAAAGCTATGCCATCTTTACTCCGACTTCCTCTGTGTTGTCAAGGATCTACACACGCATAATGTCATAGCTATAGGGTGCCACCCATAGCCAACCCATATATGCTTTAGACCTGCATTCTCCTCTGATTTTTTTGTGGCTTCTTCATAACAAAGAGCTTCCTGATCTTTGGCAACTAAGGGCTTATAGAGGTTTTCTTGTTGGTTGTTAGGTCTTCGACTACATTGAACAAACTAGAACGCCTTCAATTGCTTCCTGCATTTGCTAGTTCTTCATTCTCTTCTTGGTTTAGCTGCCAGCTGGCCAAAGACGGGCAACACCTACGAATTTCAATCTTCTGATTGTTTCAATTCCATTAGCCCTTTTTCATTCTGATGTATGGGGCCCCTCGCCCGTGCCTTTTCTCTCTGGTTATCACATTCCTTTCTTAGAACTAATTCATAGGGGGTTAGTTCAAAGCTCGTTTATGGAATTTTTTATCAGTTCTCCTGCTCATATACCTCACAAATGTGGTCGCAAAAAGGAAGCATAGACACATATCAAAGAAATGGTTCTTGCTCTGATGTTTGACAGCCGTGTCCCCCTTTAACATAAGGTAAGTGGCCCTATGTTAGCTGGGGGCCTTTTCCATCGCGATCTTTATCACCAACCTTGTGCTTGGCAATATGACTCTATATCACTGTCTCTTTGGATCGCCACCTTATTATGAAAGTCTTATACTTTTCTTTTATGCTATACTCATATACCTGCCCAGCTACGTCAAAAGCTTGCACCTCGTGCAAACAGATGTTTATTAAAGGGGCAAGCTTCAGCTCAGAAAGGCTTTAGATGTTTTGATCGTTCTTCTCGTTCTCATCGTCACGGCATCTTACCTTCCATGAGAACGAGTTCTTCTACTCCCTCTGATTTTAGTAGGTGCCTATTGGATCAGCATCTTCTGGATCTTCTTCACCAGTGGTTTTTCCTGTCCCTCCACTGCATCAGGGGGAGTCAGAATTCCAAGAAAATCAGGGTCGCAGCCCTTTATTGAGCAGCCTGCACTTGCACCTCGCTTTTCTAATAAGAAAGAGCAGCCTGCATCTTTATCATCTTCTAGTAACGACCAGTTGCCTACGGATTCTCCTTCATCCTCTATTGCAGCAGTGCCATCTCCATCTCGGCGCTTGAATGGTTTTCCCCGACCCTGCTGCAAAGGAAAAGTTCTTTCTCTAAATCGGGCCTGGGACATTCGATGAAAAAGGATGACCCGATGTTCAGCCCCCCAAAAAGGCCCGTTCGAATCTCCTATTTCTTTATAGGAAAATCAGCCCGCCCCGAGGAAAAAGATGTGTCCTGGAAGGCTATGTGAATATGGTCTTTAAGCCCTCACCAAGCATCTATTAGTTCAATCAACATACGTTTCAAAAAAAAATGGTGAAGTCGTATAGCCATTTCAGCCTTACTCCCTATTCTCTCTTAAGTAAAGCTATGAAAAAACTGGAGTAATGCGGAATGCCTTTTTCCATTCCTGTGAGCTGTAGAGTTAGTTATCCCTTCTCATCCCTAGTACTCCTCTCTATGAGATGTGGAATCAACCCCGCGAGCCCTTCCTCTTTCTACATCCTTTTGGATGAAAAGCCATGCATATCCATCTTTTATCCAGCCTTTGCTCCACTATCAACCACCGGAATGGTTATTTTGCCTGCCCGCTTTCCTCTCCCGCGGCAAGAGCTCGTTCGCCAAGTCCGAACTCCCACTTTCTCATCGATGATGGCTTTCTTCGATGCTAGCAACAGCCTTTTTCCGCGCTTCTTTCAATTTCCTTACATTCTAGCTAAAAGAGAGACTTTACCTTTACTTAGAGAGGGGCAGCGGTACCACGCTCTTCCGCGCTCATAGGTTGACTTCTCTATGCATCCCGACTAAAGTCTCACAAACGTGCACTTCCCTTATACATCCAGCCGCTTCACTAATGTGAATAGGTTATACAGAAGGGTGGGTTTGTTATATACTCTTATGCGCGTTCCTTCTTCGAACCTTTTGGTATGTATTGCCCCCAAACTATAGATCAGATCCACCAGACGAGAAACTCAATTTCACACTGCTGCTGAGTCATCGGACTTATCCATCAAGGGATTCCTGGAATTTCTATGGATTGCGTTGGAGGAAATCTACCAAAGCTAGGCAGATAGATGGACTCATTCCCCGCTGCTAAGGGAGAGCAAGAAACAAAATCAAATTATTATTTTTTAATCAGCGCCCCCCTTTTGGGTATACTGGTACTAAGAGTCCTCTCACTACCAACCAACAGACATCATCTGGCTGGGTCTTGCCGGTATCAACGACAAGAAAAAAAAACAAGCAAATGGAAACAACAACTAACTATGGTTCTTGGCCCAGACAACGTCCTAGGCGTAGGGGAGATCAGAACAAGAGGGAATGCCTAGATGACATTTTTCTTCCTGGGCTGCAGTAAGTAGATCGAGAGGTCGTTCTGCCCCTTGTCCCTGAATAAGAGGAATATGTTCTCAAACTCTTTTGCTCCAATCTGACCTACCTGGTGAGCGATCCCAGTTCACAGCAGAGAACAAGGCAGGAAGCGAGCATACCTTTGTTCGCTTCTTCTCCACCAAGCACGGAAGTTTAAGGATAACTGTAGGTCGGTGGCTACCTAAGGAAACTCTGATTCGATCCGTTCCCCAGTTGGGAGGCATCTACCTCATCCCGATCACAAGGAGAGGTTCACCATGATAGGGGTACTTCTTTTTTCCCTTCCGGAAAGAATGAAATGCATAGGGGACCATCCTTTTGTTGCGGCATGCTCCTGAGATTTACGGATTCGCAGGGGGCCTCAGGCCCTACTTAGTTTCGTAAGCCTTTGTCATTGTCAGTCAACTAAGTAGGACCTTTCGAAGAATCTTAAGTAGTCTATCAGTGGTGCGAAGCAGCTTTGCTCCTTTTCAGTAGGGGAGCAAAAGGTTAGACCTTAGAAAGTCAGCGAACAGCGGTTCTTCTATCTAGGTATGGCGTTCCCCTTGACTCTCCTAACGTCGAGCTAAGTGACTTCGTGACCTTTGCATAGCATAGTAGAATGAAGGCTACGCACTGACGCTCTCTTCTCTATTAGCCTAAGCGTCTTCGCTAACTCGCTCGCCCACTATACTATACCCTACTATACAATACATTAGTAGGGTAGGCTAGGCTAACTCAGCCGCTTACTTCTACTAATGTAGGGCTAAGTAGCGCCTTTTCCTTTAGGTCCTTAGTAGCATTGACAAAGAAGAACAAACGGTTAAAAGACAGCGATTATATATATATATAAATATATATAGGTCAGCTTAAGAAGCTACGCTTCCTCTTGATCTGAGGTACGAAGAGAAAGATCTCTTTTTTATGACTTCCACTTATCGATCCTGACCCGAAAAAGTGACCGACCAAGGCCCTATTGATGAATGAAAGAAAGGGTTTATGAGCCCTAGCCCTGTAAGCTCGCACATGCGTAGAGTAGATCGTTCAACGCCTACGGCACAAACCCATTTTTGACCTATTGGTCCTAGTATCATAGGCGACCAAACGGCCGCCCCCTAATTACTAGACCAACCTGCTATAATAATTCCATAAACACCTAGCGAAGATATGGCAAACAAATAAAGTAGCCCTATGTTTGGATCTGACAATACCATACCATAATCAAAAGGTACAACGGCTCGAGCGACCAGACTTAACATAAATGTAGCCACTCGAGCCATTCTAAAAAGGGAGAAATTAGCACTACTTGGTGAAATAGGTTCTTTTAGAATCAATTTCAAACCATCTACTAGAGGTTGTAACAATCCGAATGATCCCACTACATCAGGACCCTTTCGACGTTGCACAAAAGCCATTACTTTACGTTCAGCTAGCACTAAAAAGGCAACTCCTAGTAGAAGTGGTAGAATTATTCCAAGTATTTCCGCTAAAACAGCTATGTACGTTTTCAATTTTCTATTCACTCATAATCTGGCTTGGTCGACTCAATCATGATATTTCACTCATGATCTGGCATGGTCGACCCAATCATGATATTAAAGGATCGGACCTTTTCTCGAAGATGGTGCAACATCGAATCATGTTACCTTACTTCGAATGGAATCTTAGCCTGCCTCACTTGCTTTCTTTACTGCATAAGGGTATAAACAAAGTCAACGGATTTCCTTCTAACTAGTGGCTGAGAGTAAGCAAGCTACCTTCATTCAACAGATTTATGGTTGAGTCAATAACATGCTCTGGGTCAGGAATCTTTGCTATTCTCTTTTGCATTTCCGCTGCCTGCGTTCGTCCGTCCGTATCGCAAAGTTGGTCGACACCAGCTTTAATGGTTGAAAATAGGGGGCCAACCAAGACTCCCTAATAAAGCTTTTTTCGATAAAGCAAATGATTCGTTCCGACAACTTCGGACCAGATAAACCCCTTTGAATTAGCCAATCTTACAAAATCGATCGGGCGGGCTGGTTGGGAAAGGGTTCTTAGCGGAGAAAAGAATCACTGAGAGATAGATTCTACTATTTGGTCAAGGCGAATGAGTGGCTGTGCAGCATGCTCCGGAGGAGATTGACCCTTCCTGAATCAGTCCCGTCAGAAAGGGGAGGGCCTGTTGTCTAGACTGCATTTCGGGAGTTTTAACACCATCCAATTTCAACCAAAAATACAACCCTGTCAAAGGTATCTAACCTTCCTTCCTTATGAGTGGAAATAAAATTCTGTTTTTTTCTTTTTTGCATAAAAACCAGCCAGTCGCTAATATAATATATATATATAAACCCGTTCTTCTGACCATTTTTGAAAAGCGCATACTTTCTCCTCCAAAAATGACCTCTCCAGTCGGGGAGCGCATTAGATATTTACCTAAACTGGTAGGTAGGTCCTTGAGCAGATCCCACGTTAGCCCCAAGACGAGTAAATGCTTGAGCTTAAGTGAGAAGGGCCTCCTCCCCCCGCTGGTATTTTGCTTGTATGGTATTTACCGGGGGGACCCTCAATCCGGAAGGTATGCCACTATCGGCTACTATCTATCTATACATGTCTGCCTCTCTTGAAAGTTCCTGGTGCTGCAACTATCACCGGTAAGTTGTGTCGGATCAACATCGGGATTAGAATCAACTACAAAAGCAACTAAGTCAACGCCTATTTGCTCCGGATCTACTGGCTCGGACGCTTGAATCTATTCCACCGCAAACAACCGAATATACTACTGCAGGATCTTCCGCAACTTCTATTGTTATTGTTCTCACCTGCCACTCCACCACCTCAGTAGCTGGGACTGGAACTGCTTCTGCATCTGGCACTCCCCAACATTTTCTATCTATCCTTAGAAGTAGGGCGAGTGTCTAAAGACCAGGTTATCTCTCTGAATCAGGTTATTCACTGGACTGTTAAGCCATCGAGTCTTCTAGGGTTGATCGACCCGTTTCAAGAAGATTCATCCAAGACTCTAGATCTCATTAATTTTAAGGAGGAGCCCATTCCATAAGGAAGATGAAAGGAAGGCAGGATTGAAGGCATACATAGTTGGCTGGTTATTTGTCTTTCCCATTCTCTTCATATAAAAGTTAAGGATCCAACCACATAACACATCTAAAATAGTTTTTAATCTACCATACAAAAACATATGCCAATATCCACAAAATTCATGATACGTTGGTTTCAAATATCAATATGCATAATCAAGAACCTATTGCTCTGATGTCAATGGCTACATCCGGTTGATTTTAAAATTAATTAAAAATAAGTTTGAACCACGAACAGTTCGTGAGTAAAATATCAAACAAATTTTTAATTAACTTATTTAATCAAATTAAATAACTAAAACCAAACAACGTGCGATTATGCATATAGAATATTAAACGAGAAGATAAGGTTAGAAACAATTTTTTCACCTATACTTTGTATCAAATAATTTCTGAACTAGCGGAATTCCTTCGAGCGTTCTTCATGTTCTTCAAGTTTTGGGATCTGAATCACGCACTTGAACTCCAAAAATGATTTATGAATTTCATCCACCAATAACCACACATTAATTTCATAAATATATCTCAAGAGAATTTTGTGTAGGAATTTGAGTGTGGGCTCTCAAAACGATTAAAGAAGAAAATTAAAAATGTTCTCCTTCAATATAATTTTCGGTGGCAAGAGAAAGGGAGAGGAAAATGTTTTTCATTTTGCTTTGTTAACAAACAACTGTATCTTATTTCTAATCTACCTACAATCAGATTACTATTAGATATTAATAAAATATAATTTTTGAATTTACAAATATATTCATATGGTTTTAAATTTTTGAAATTCACCCCATATATTCATAATTGCCGAAAATTACAATATTCCCTAGAGTTTGAGTTGAATCGAGATTCATCAATCCAATTGGTAAATTAATTGATCATTATCAATTAATTAATTCATTCATTTTTATTTACTAATTATTCAATAATTAAAAAACAATAAACTAATTAATTTAAATACATATAACCACACTTAACTAATTAAGTGACATCACCCATCACATATAGGTGTGGAAAATATGACTTAACGCCAAAACACATTTTGATCTAATTTACTTCGTTTCTCTATTTCTATTCTTATGAGCTATTTCTGAGACCGAATGGACCCACATGAATAAAGTTAAGGATTCAAATACTTGGAGTCATAAATGGTCGACCTGTTTAATCCTGACATCGTACGACTACACTATAGGTTTGATGTCGAATCAACTCTCGATTCACGCGCGCAACGTTTTCTGTTGGTGTAAACCCTTTTATTTTCATGGTACATAAAATATTTTAACATAATATCCATCGTGAATATCAGTAATAAGAGCGGAATATAAAATTACTGTTTTACCCGTCTTTTTTATTATTTTCTTAACTCCTTTATTGACTGTGAATAAGAAAAACATAATAGTCAATTGTCTCGTACAATTCACAAGTCTTAATCAATGACTCAATTCATTGAATACGTGGGGATTAATTTATTCACACACCCATTATTAAAACCTAAGGTGATATTGTTGCTTTCGCAATCAAACCACGAATTTTCATAATTTGTGAATCACGTAACTCCAACTTAATTGAATTACAATCCCAACAGCTGAGGTATTGTCCGTCAATTCGAACTCACTCATCTGACATATCAAAGATTTCAACTAACTAAGTCAAGCTATATATTCACCTCAAGATTAAAGTAATTACTAAAATACCCTTAAGGTGTACACAATTAGATTTAGAGCTTGGTAAACGGTTTTGGGCTCTAAACTAGTTTGTTACCGGTCTATTTAACATGTTCATAACATGTCTAGGTTAACCATTTGGTCTCCACTCCCATGCCTTAAGACTGGCATCCATTGGTTTAACCTAATAGTCGTAATTGGATTCGATTGCCTAATCGATCCTAAGATTGCGGATTTTGTTTTGAACTTTTTTCAGAAAAGTTTGTTTGGAGACGTCTCTGTCTTCACTCTTTGTTCGTTGATGAAATTTTAAGGACTTGAGTAATTTATAAATATACTTTAATTTAAAATAAAACTTTCAATTTATTCATAAGAAATCAATAATACTAATATCTGAAAAATAAATAAATACAAATAAATAGTTATTTCACGCTACTTTATGGATAAATTTCAACATTGAGTACATTGAAGTCTAGCGTGGAGAAAATGATGAGCATTCTCAGCGGCCTAGATGGTGACAACCGCCGTTAAACGCACTTCCTTAGAGTTGTCAAAGAAGTACTCATTATGGTGCCAGCTGTGGTAATTTATCATATGAAAATTAATGAGTTTGAGTGAGATAGAGAGAGAACTCCACGGCGAATGTGTGTTTAAAGGTAAAATATCTAACTCTCACAATAGAAGTGCTAAACCTCTTTATATAGAAAGTGGAGGGTAAACTTCTTCTCCAATTTCCTTCTTCTTTGACTTGTTTATCAAGTAATACAATTTTTTAATTGATATAGCACCGATCATTAGATAATATTATTTAATCCAGTACAATATAATTCAATCTGATAAATTTAATATAATATTATTTAATATTATCATGACTGCAAACGAAACCTTAGCTATAAGAATTGTTAGGATTTAGGAAAATTTATATTGACCTCATCTATAATTTGACTAAATTATACTAACATATTTCTATATTCGACAATTACATAGACCTCATATCTGAAATTTCCGTTCACTTCCGTCAGTTGGTTGTCTATGGAGAACTCCAAAATACCCCACACACGATCAATCCCACCCAAACCCACGAAGGAATCTCCAAACCCTAGAGCTCTCCAACCCCAAAACCCACGGAGCTCGCGACTGACCACCCACGGGGACTTCTTCTTGGCACCCCACGAAGCTCGCGACTGACCACCCACGGGGACTTCTTCTTCGCACCCCACGAAGCTCGCGACTGACCACGGAAAAACAGGGTCTTCTTCTTACGACGCCACCGAGAAAACCTTTCGCAGAGTCTTCGATTTGTACGGTGCCGTTGTTGCCGTCAAGGTCCGGGCCTCTACTCCCTTGACGGCTTCTGATTTTTCCGTCAAATTCGTGTCACTGTTTGTTCTGTTTCCTTAAATATACTTGGTCTAATGTTTGTGTTGGTGTGCTTGTTATGTTTGATTAACTGCTTTGAGAGAAGTTAAATCGTATAAGTTATGAGTTAAAGACTAAGTTTTGTAGTTTAGAATAAAATGTATCGGTACAAATTTGCTTACTTTGTCACTATCGTTTATAGACTTGGATCTTGGTTGCCTATAATTTTGTTATGTTAACTAAGTTCTACTAAGACATTTGTTTGTTCCGCACACAGTGATGGCAGAGACAAAGCGGAAATCGAGAGGCGAAGGGAAGCGAGGGAAGTTGAATAAGAAGACCCAGAAGCAAAAGCATGCTAGAATTATTGGCGGGAACAATGAGAGCAGCAATGAGAAGATGAAGAAGAGAAGTGGCCCTCGCCTGCCGAATTTGCTACGAAAAGACCTCGACCAAATACACCCTAGTAGTTTGTCATACAGCGACGAGGAGATTGATTCTGATGAAGGAGAAATTTTTTCCAAGGATGTCTACGAATATGAAGAGTCCGTTCCTGAGGAGGAGTCCAAGAAGAATCGGCGGTTTGATCCGGTTGAGAACTTCGAATATGAGCTTCCTGAGCGATTTGAGGTCCGTCGTATTATTCCTTTTAATGGTTTCTTTGAGCTTCTCAGTGCTTTTGATTAAAATATGAGTGTTTTTAGGTCTTTCTTATAAACTAATTTATTTTTATGAACTTGATGGTGAAGTGAAATATTTTATTATTGAGCTTTTGCTAATTTATTGTAAGGGTAGATTGTTTTTATCGCTATTCGTTTAAGGCATATTTAAGAGATAGCTCATTCCATAATATGTTGTTTAGTCTGCTATC
The DNA here is from genome assembly GCA_003255025.1 of Datisca glomerata. Lineage (NCBI taxonomy): Eukaryota > Viridiplantae > Streptophyta > Magnoliopsida > Cucurbitales > Datiscaceae > Datisca > Datisca glomerata. The sequence goes on along the minus strand of QANY01007613.1, from coordinate 572,139 downwards.
TCCCTTTGTAATATCTAGTTCTTTTTACTATATTGCCTCTCTTTATGTTTGTGTTATTCTACAATTTTCTCTGAGCATTCGATCTCAAAACCTGGTAAACAGGTGTGATGTAAAGACTTTGATCATGAACAGGAGATCATATGACGTTTCAGTTTAACAAAAGATGCTACTCTATACCATATGCATATGGTATATAGTGTTAAAGTGTTAACTAACTTGCAGCATCTTTTGTCATAATCTAAAACAAAGTCATACTTCTTTCCATCTTTAGGATGAGAATGTTTTCTCAGATGATGATGATGAGAATGACAACAAAGGGGATGACGGAGGAATTATGACTGGAGATGCTAATGACGACGAGATTGAAGTGGAAGATAATGAAAGGCATGGAAGGATGTTAGAAGGAATCACTGGGATGCCGAGTGAGGCTTTTGAAGGTAACATTACACTTGAAATTATTCAAACTTGAATTTTGGCGTCCAGCACTTTGTTGAAGTGAATCGATGTTTCAATTGTATGGGTGTCCGTTTTTCATTTAATCTTAGCTTTATTTATACCATCGAAATGTGCAGTTATTCTTTTAGTTGGAAGATAGATCAGATGTCTTAGTAGTAGCTAACATTTACATTAGGCAAGAAGCTGGAAGGTGAAACTTCATGTTATAAGTATATACTATATAAAATCCAGTTTAAATTTTGAAGTCGTTACAAAGTCAACTAGTAATTTCTAATGATGGATTTAGATATATGCTTTCCCATGCTTTTTTGGGCCTTCTCTTCATATGAATCTTTTGGTTTGACAGGGATAGTTCTGAAAGGCTGATGTAAATATATCCAAATAAGTAAAAGAAAACCCAAATAAGTCTTTTAAGAATGATTGCTGTTGACATCATTCATGGGTTGATAACCTGTTTTTTTCATTACATTCTCAGTAACATGACAACTTCAAGGTTTTGTCATTCTCAGGGAAGAAGAGAAATAATGTTGTCATAACAGAGGCATATCCCGAGTCTGAATATAATCCTACTCGTGATGTTCTGGACGGTAATGGTCGCATTAGCATTCAGGACCTCTTGGATCCTCTACATGGAAAATCTGGTTATAGCAAACTTAGGAAGAAAATTAATCAAATAGAGAAAAAATCTACGCCTATACATGCTCCACTGTCGAAGGCAGAACAAAAGACGGTAGAACGTACTGTGGCCTATGAAAAGTCAAAGAAAGAAATCAGTAGGTGGGAGCCCATAGTCAAGAGGAATAGAGAGGCACCTACTGTATACTTTGGCGAAGATGCAGACTTGGGGTTTTCTACTGTAGGAGCTATAGCTTCAGAATTCGAACCTAGAACTGAAATCGAGAAGAAAATTGCTTTACTGGTTTACGATGACCGGATTATGGAAGCTCATAAAAAGGATGGTTCCAGGCTTCTTGAAATGAACAAGGTATCACATTCCACGCTATTTCTTATTAGATATTACGTGTTATCGTATACATTGATTGGATTGTTTGATGCTACACAGTAACATGCATATTAGTTAAATTGATGGTAGAACAACTGCATATTTATTATTTATTTGAAAACTGTATCTTGCTAGATCTCTTGTTATTTTACTTTTGGTTATCATAAATTTTAGGGGATTTTTGTTTGTGTATTGCTTTCAAATTTGATCTAGTGTGTTATAGAGGCTGGATGTGAGGAGTTTTCCGAATTGTTAGCACTCTGGTCTGGTTAGTACTTAAGCGTAAGCATGGCATTATAAATGTAGTTAGCAATAATGTTTGGGTCTAGTACTATGTGCGTGAGAGTGGCATAAGGCTAGCTGCATTTTTGGGTTGGTTATATGGCTATCTCCTTGATCATTCTATTTTAGTAAGGTCTCTCTCCACTGTTTTAAGATGAAGCCTACAACTGTTAATGTCTGTTTTTGAAAATGATGCTTGGCAGATATCTTTTGAAGATGAAAAGGACCGCCAAAATCGTATAGCTAAAATGCGCAGCCTTCTTTTCCGTCATGAAATGAAAGCTAAACACATTAAAAAAATCAAATCCAAAGCGTTCAGACACCGGGAAAAGAAAAATGCAGCAAAGGATGCATCTGCACCAATTCAACTGGGTCCTGATGCTGCTAAAGAATTGGCAATGAAGCAAGAGTTTAAAAGAGCAGAGGTGATAGGTTGTTAAATTGTTTCTAGTGATGCGAAAATAAGCAATGCTTTGTTGGAGGAATATTTTCATTGCACACTGATAACATAAAAATATAAAAGAACAAAAAAAAATTCATTGTAACGTCCGTTTCCCAGATCTATAATTCTCGTCTTCTTCTTGATCCAGGAGCGCATGACTCTGAAGCATAAAAACAGTTCCAAGTGGGCGAAGCGTATTATAAAGCGTGGTTTGAGTATCCAAGATGATGACACTCGAGTTGCTATAATTGAACAGTTAAAGCAGCATTCTATTTTGACTAGAAAAATGAATTCCATGAGGGATAGTAGTAGTGGTAGTAGCAGCAGTGATGAAAGTAGTGATGAAGATGATGTGGATGAGCATTCCGCTGGTTCAGACCAGAGAGCATTAAAGCTGTTGGAGAAAGCGAAAGAGAAGACACTGAAAGTATTAGATGATGATGAGGATGAAATACCTGACTCAGGAATTCTTTCTTTGCCTTTCATGGTAATTTATTACATTGTTTTGTCTTGAAACACTATACTGAGATTAGTTGGGGATAAAACCTCAGATACCCTTGTCATAAAATGAAATTATATACCACTTGGTGCTTGGTACCATCAATAATAAGCAGTGGGTGACGTCCTACCTATGAACACCATGCCTAACTGCAAAAGAAAAAAGTAGTCAGATAGCTTGTACATTTTTATCGCACTGTATTATGTCATTCTGAGAAAACTAGATTTTTGGAGAGGTTGAGACAGAAAATAACTATGAAACTGAAAATTTAGCAACTGATAGATAAGTATGTGTATTTGTGTTGGCTGGCATATAGATCCGGGGAATGAAGAAAAGAAAAGAGGCAGTCACTGAAGAGGCCAAACTTGCTCTTCAAGATCTTGACTCATTGTCCAGACAACTTGAGGGTTCGACTGGAACAGAAAATCCAAATGCAGGTAGTACAAGTGGTAGAAGAATCTTTGGGGCAACCAAAAAGCAAGCTCCAGAATCAAGAAGCAGGACTATGTCCGATAATTATTATGGTGACAGTGATAGTGAAAATGACTCTGAGGCCAATAGAAGCATTGAGGTTAGGGATGATAAAAATGAAGGTCTTCAGAAGGATGCAAAGGTTGATTCCATTATACTTCATGAAAATTCGAGGATTCATCAAGATTCTGTTTTTAAGGTGAGGATATGCCGTGTTTCTCCTGTATTTGTGAGGTTATCTTTCTTGTTCAATATGCGTGTGACATATTGTGTTTTTGTGTTTCACAGAGCTTTGATGAAACTATAAGAGAACCAGGTCCCAAGACTACGTATGAAGTATCTATACTCACGTCAGACACATGGAAAAGGGTTAAAAGCTTTTTTTTATATCGTAGAGTCAGTTCTCTGTGTTATTACTTTCTCTATTAACAGTGTGTGTATGACAGGTGAAAAATGGAAAAGAAGTAGATACTGCTGCAAAACATTCTTCAGCTGTAACGAAGGTCTTGCATGATAAAAATCTGAAGGCAAGGCATATGCACATTTGTTATATGCATACAAATGAGTTGCTGCCTCCCAAGTCTCACCTTGTTTTTTGGTTCTAGGAAACTGAGGAAATGCGTGAAGATAGTGACTCAGATCATGAAGTGATGGTAGACGGGACCTTGTCTTTGGGTCTTGAACAACCATACAAATTACCATCTCAAGAAGAGCTTATTCGCCAAGCTTTTGCGGGAGATGATGTAGAAGAAGAATTTGAGCGGGATAAAGAAGAGATTCTGAATGAAGAAAATCCAGAACCTGAAAAGCCAGTTTTACTCCCTGGATGGGGCCAATGGACCCACATACAACAAAAGAAAGGTTTGCCTTCTTGGATGCTACAAGAACACGAAAACGCAAAGAAAAAGCAGCAAGAAGCTCTTAAGGAGAGGAAGGACGCACATCTCAAACATGTTATTATTTCTGAGAGATTGGATAAAAAGGTATGTAGCTTTCAAATAATCTCGAATACTCGTGCTATTTCAATTTCCTTATAATATACATCAAGTATCAAATTTAGATTCGCATGGATATTGTGGTTGATAGAGAATGCGGAAAGTTCTTTTTTTCCAATATGGAAGTATGACCAATATCTGAATAATTTTAGTTGTATATGAAAGTTTAATACCCTGTTGTGATGTGTAGGCTGAGAAACTTCATACAAAAACTCTGCCTTACCCTTTCACATCCAAAGAAGTTTATGAGCAAAGTATCCGCATGCCAATCGGGCCTGAATTTAACCCAGCGACGGCTATCGGTGCTCTTAATCGGCCTGAGGTAAGTCACTGATTGCACTAACTCTGTTGATAGAATAACTTGAGGAAAAAACACTTTCTTTTGGTATAAGAATGAACTATGAAGTCTCTAAAAATTGATTTGCATGCACAATGCACTTACCCATTTCTCCTGTTGGATGCATTCTGTATAGGTGGTGAAGAAGTCTGGTGTGATTATAAAGCCAATTGAATTCGAGGAAGTGAATCCTCATGAAAAATTTGAGGAGAACACAAGCAATGGAAGGAAGCAAAAGAGGAAAGGTAGAAATGATGGTAAATCTGCAAAAAAGACGAAGAGAAAGTGAGGCAAAAAGGTAAAAAATGATGGTGCATTAAACAAACATTCTTTAGGGAGAAACTCCATTTCTTCTTTCCCTCAAGGCATATTGCTGTTATACTCATCTGGCATGACGGAAGAATGAAGAAGAGGGAGAATACAAACCTGAAAAGGGAGGGAAACTATGAGCCTATTTTTTGCAGGGAAAGATTAGGAGTAAATGATAAATTGCTTTCTTGAGTTCCATAATTTTTTATTTGGAGATTTTGTGTAATTTTGATTATCAAAATATTATTTGTTAGACAATTTTATTTAGTTATCTATAGCAAATATCTTTTTACCCGCAAATGGAGCAACCATTAGTTTGATAGATGACCCAATACAGTTCATTAATAGCCAGCACAACAGCAGCTCCGTATGGCGTATGATCCACACTCACAGCAATCAATCTCTTTCCAGAAGATCCCCAAGCAATAATGAAAATCTCATTCCAAAAGAACTATTCAATTTAAAGCATAAAAAGGGGGAAATTGCACATTTCACCGGTTTTTTAGGGTCATTTTATATAAATGTTCTTTGTTTTAAATTACATGTATGATCATTTTTTTAACACGTGATGTTCCTTTTGATAATCTTTAAAACGTTTTTCCCTTTCTGCCCCTATCTTTCCCGGAAGTGAGTTGTGGTGTCTAGGATTTTGAACGGAAAACTTCTCGCCGCTCGTTGTTCGTCGGTGGTCTTCGTTCGTCGCCATTCGTGATTCATTCATCGCCGTTCTTTGGGGTCGCTCGTTGTTCTTTGACGCTTCACTGTTCATCGTCGGTCAAACATAATTGTTATGCTCTTCTTTTCAGTGCGTTTTCTTTCGTAGCAACGAAGAAGATGGCTTTGTTAGGGTTTAAAATTGGTTGTTTTGTAAGATGTAATGCGTTGTTAGGGTTTTGTTCTTAAACCTAAGGGTTTTTTTCTGGATCACTGATTGGATATGAGGTTTTGTAAGTTTTTTCACGATGGTCTTTCTGGTTTTTTCGTGATGGTCTTTCTGGTTTTTTCATCTTTTCCGGATTGTTGATTGCTTTATGCGCGACTTCGATTTTTTTTTTCAGATCTTGTTCTACCCGATGGTATTTAATTAGATTTCTTACGTATCTAAATTATATACATTACGCATAGCCAATTTTCTTCACTTCCAGTAAACAACACGTTTCATTAAAATAGTTACAATTACGTGTGGGGCCGTTGCACGCGTAACTGTAGCGCGTGTTTTAGGCATTTTTCATTAAGGCCTTAATGGTAAATGATTTGTTATTTAATATTATCTACTAGACCGCCCGTCCATTCTTGCAATTAAAAGTTAGGAGGTCATTTTGCTACACATATGGTCTAAATGGATCATTTGTGTAGTTCTCCCAAAATGATAATTATGAACACTATACGTGAGTTTTGAATAATGACTTTGAAAACTTGGGGTTTATTTTTCAAATTATACACTTTTTGATATTTTTCCATATGCAAGCTATTTCTTAATTGCTCCATACTCATGAGCTCGTGGTTTGAGTCATTATATTTCTCAAAAACAAAAAAATATTTGTTTACTTGTAATTTCTATGTTTGAGTAGTTACTTAGAACATTTAACTACTTAAAACTTTAAGGTAATAATTAATATTGTAAAGAACTATATAGTATTGTCATGTAAATTTGTGGGGGACCGGACTATTTTTTATTATTTGAACAAACATTTGATGCAATATTCAAATAAATAAATTATTACAGATAAGTGATATCAGTATTTAGTGAATTACTACTTAAATTTTCAGTATATTATTTACTGATTATTTTTTATTTTTCTATTTTCCTCCGTTACTTTGGAGTTTGCATACTTAAAGTATGAGATTATTAATTATTACATATATTCTATAACTTTTTTCATAACTTTGAAGATTTTTTTTCCAATATTTATTTGAATAAATCTCAAGAATTTATAAAACATGTGCTGTGATTTGATCATCTGTAAGTTAAATACATAAAAATTCTCTACTATTAGTTTGGTAATCACAAAGTATTGACTCATAATTGCTATCCCATTCGACTTAATCTCACTATTTATTATATTAATTAGTACGTTGTTAACTATATTGAACTACAACATCGTACTAATTAGACAAAACTCACAGCAATACCGAATACACAAGATAATACCGTCCAGGTGTAGTAAAGTCTTTTCATAGATAAAATGGACTAAAATATCAAGTTGAAAAATTGCATCAAAATTTGGAGATCAGTTTTCCAAACATAACCATTCATCCCAGAAATACTTAATAATATTCCACTCAACCAAACGCGGCACTAAAGTAAGACGAGGCAGTTTAAAAAAAAAAAAAAAAAGTAAGACGAGGTTCCCCTCAACTCAAAACCAGCAATTCCAGTTTCACTCTTTGCACAAATTCGCTCCAAAATTTGAAAACTTTAGCAAAAGCATTGCGACTTCGCGAGGAAACCCAATTACGCACTATCATCACCAAGCATCTTTCTTCCTCCATCCCTTTGTATGTGTATTTGGGTGATTATCTATCCCTATTTGTGTTCTTAGAAAGAGAAATGTTGCATGAGCTCTTGCTGGCACTCCTTGGCTACACCGGCGATTTGATAATCGACGAAAGGGAACACCATGAATCTCTTGGCCTGAATTATTTACCTCCTGACGCTCCCATTTCCGACGAACCCACATTCAAACTCGCTCCTGACATCTCCTTTCTCGAACCCAGTGAAAGGTACAGCAAAAATTCATTCAGATTCCGCTGCGAAAATCCCCTGATTTCTTCTGCGTTTTTTTTTCTTATGCTCTTCGTGTGAGGAAATGAATAATTGATGCATTTTCACATCTTTGAACTCAGGGATCTTATTCAGAGGATTATTACGTTAGGATTTTACTATAGAGAGCTTGATCGCTTCGCGACCAAGTCACGGAATTTGAGTTGGATAAGGTCTGGAGATGTGTTTCCTTTAGAAAGGGCCTCCGAGTTGTCCAAAGGGAAAACTGAAAACCCGAGTGTGTATCGGAGGGCCATAGCTAATGGAATCGTCGAGATATTGTCAATTTATAGGTCTGCTGTACTCCAGGTTGAGCAGACCTTGCTGTCTGAAACTGCTCCAATTTTAGCAACGGTAACTCATGGGCTTAACAAGGTTGGTCGTGGAATTTATTTTCGTTGGTTGATGTTCTGTGTTACTGGCTTTTGCTTCCAGTTCAATGATCTTGTTTGAAGTTTTTCTCATACACGGATTGTCTACTCTAGTTCTTTGTTCTTCTTCCTCCTCTTCATGAGCTTATTCTGGAGATTGAGCGTGATGATGTTCGTGGAGGTCAACTTCTTAATCTTCTACACAAACGATGCCATTGTGGAGTGCCCGAATTGCAGACATGCATTCAAAGGTAGACCTATACGTTCATACTTCTATTGCGAATTTGGCTTAGTAATTTGCAGTTGTTTGCTTTTATGAGGAAGAGCATGCACAAATCCCTTCATCCTGAATACTTTTCAACCCCCACCCCAAGAAAAGGAGTAAACAAAAAATCAACTCATTTTCTGAAATTTCCGTACATAAGATGAGTGGAGCTGTAAAGTATAGAACTGTTGCATTGATAAAAAAAAGTGTAGAACTATTGCAATGTTGACGAATACAACTGCGTCGAAAAATTACGAGCCTCGCCTCTCTAACGCTATTTAACTACTGAGCAGTTGTTACTAGCTTCTCGGATCAAATTCTACTCATTATTTCCTCTTTGTTTTCTTGTTTTATGCCCAAAGCATAGGCTTCTTTGGCATGGTCATCAGGTCATGTACAACCAACTTGCATCATGGATGATTTATGGGGTTCTTCAAGATCAGCATGGAGAGTTTTTCATCAGGGGGTATTTACTGCTTTATTTCGGCTAGCAAAGAGATGTCGTAATATCATATCTTGTGGCTAACGATGTTGTAACTTGTAATATCATATCTTGGTCGATTGTTGCTACATATCTTTTAGTATTGTTTTGGTAATATTGAATGAATGCATGATGATCTTCACCATCTTTAGATCCTCTAACTGAATGCAGTAAAGTTGATGGGTAATGGAAAATCTGTTACTCGGTACCATTTGGACATTCTATACAGGCCGTCATATCTCCTACCTTATATGCCTCCTGAGTGATTGGGATGGAGTTTTTCCTTTCTACTACTTTTCCTTCCGTTCTCTTCTTCTTCTCCTCCTCTTTTGTTGCGTGATTGTGTGTGTTTGGGGGGGGGG
>QANY01007613.1:309710-563089 GCA_003255025.1 Datisca glomerata | reverse complement strand
GGGGGGGGGGGGGGTTGCAGATAGTTAAAGACACTACCATTTCTGTCATTGTCCTCAGTTTGTTCAGTGGTATTTTATTTCGTTTTTTCCGTACTATATGTTCCTTACCTTTGACTTACATCCAGTCATAAAGTAGTATGGTTATGTGAACCTGATAATGTTAATAAAATCAGGACATATGTTTCGAGAACAAATCTGGATAGAAAGAATATATGTTATTCTCAAATAAAACAATGTATTGACTCAAACAATTCTGTTCATACCGGGATACATGCTATATGTGTGTTTTGACTAATTACATATTTTCTATTTATTTTCCATTTTGTGTATCTTTGACTTCCTTAACCTATCCCTTATTAGCGTTCTGTGATATCTGAGTTCCGTCTTGAACTATTTAATTATTATTTCATGATGACATTCCTTCTCAGGCAGGAAGAGAGGGACAAAGAGCAAGGCTCAGACATATCTGAAAAGTTATCTCGCTTATCAACTGATGATTCATCTTTAACTGACTGGCACTTGGGATTTCATGTGTTCCTGGTATGCACAATATTTTCTCTCATTATTTTTCGTTGTTTTTCTCTCTTTCATTTTGTGACTGGTACAGGTGTTATTGCATGCACTTCAATTTTACCTTGTCCTGAACCTGACAGCACTCTCGACCAGGTTGAACTTTTTTGTGGACCTTACCAAACCCTTCCCCTGCAAATTTTTGGACCATACCTGGGTCAAGGCACTTGGGCTTGTCTGACCAAATAAAATTTTGGGTTTGTAAAGGTTATCTCGCTTGAGAACTCTCCAGTCTCTAATATATGAGCAAGATATGGGAGTGCCCAGTTCCATTGTCACATAATTCTTCAGTGTCTTAACTTTTTTCGTTTTAAGAACATAAGTTATCCCTGCACCACCCTTGTGGGTGGGGTGTAGTGTGGCAATGATAGTGCCACCCGTGAGTACACGACTAGCTCTTACCTTGATCTCTCACGTTTTGGATGTAACTGTTATAACCTCACTGTATCCTTGGTTCTTACGGTTACACACTATTAACTTGCACATTGTTACACCAGAACGTCTGAATATGTCTTATCATTATGCTCTTTGAAAGATGTAACGAAAAGAATGTATACCAATTCTGACCAAGTTAGTCGTTCTTTTGTATAGAAGTTGTCTGTGTAATCTAAGAGTGGCAGGAATGGAAAGTCTTGGCCTTGATATTTTATGCAGTTGTTATCTCTCATCAGGGACTATTTGTATAAGAATCTTTGTCAAGAGACTTTGGCGGGAATTGATGTTCTTGGGAAAATATAATTGCAGTGACTTTGCAGTGCTATCTGAAAATTACAGCATTCTCATGGAAATATCACCACACCCGAATCCTTTAAGTGTGTTAACATGCATTTCTTTTTTGTCGTCCATAAGTGTAACGTCACCCCTCTCTCTCTCTCTCTGCTTTTATTGTGAGACGTTTATCTTGTACTCAATTGCTCTTTTCCATTGAGCAATTGATCTTACCGTTATATCTTGTTTTGCAGGATATGCTGCCGGACTATATCCATATGCGGGTTGCAGAATCAATACTTTTTGCTGGTAAGGCCATTAGGGTTCTTCGGAATCCAAGCTCTGCCTTCCGGTTTCAAAATACTGTATATCAACCACAGATGCTAAGAGGACTCCAGACCATTCAAGGATTTACAGAGCGTTTTCCTATCCAAAAGGAACCTTTCCCTGAGACAAAACTCATCGGAGAAGAGCTGCTTCCACAGGCTGAAGTGGATAAAATAGAAGCTTTGCTTGTAGGCCTTAAGGTTTTTTGCACTGCATTAATCTCTAGATTCTCTACTACTATGATTGGCTGAGTAAATTCCTCTTCTTGGCCATTGAATGATGTTCGCTGCCTGACACATTATCTGTAGTTACACGTAGTTCTCACTTCTTACCTTGACTTTACAGCCTTTTTGTGAATTCAAATAATTTTTCTCTAACATTACAACATGAGTTTTGACGCTAGGTTCATTTGTTATGTGCAGGAATCATCTGAATTTCACAAAAGATCATTTGGATGTGCTGTTGACTCGATTAGGACTATCGCAGCTAGTCATCTTTGGCAGGTCTTGATCCTGATAAATTGTTTTTCGTGCTTCTATGCTTCTTCTGCCTACCAATATCTGTTTTTGTATGACCGATCAAAAAAATCTCTTATCGTGTGCAGCTTGTGGTAGTACGGGCCAACCTCAATGGGCACTTGAAAGCTCTAAAGGACTATTTTCTTTTAGCAAAAGGAGATTTCTTTCAGGTAAAGGGACATTACCTGATTCTCATTCTGCTATTGTACGATGTTATGTAATGGAACTATTCCGTATGTCATTCATATTTTAAGTTTCACGGTGAGAAAATCGTATTCTTGATTCTTTCTGAATATTGTATTTATTGACTAGTAGCGAAAGTCTTTGAATTTTTTAGGTTCAGATTTATCTTGTCTATGCTGTATGAACTCTCTCTCATTACTTGAAGTTGAAGGACCGTAATTGTTTTTTGTTTGTAGATTTGGCAATCTCTTGATTACCTTTTCTATTCTTTCCAGGATGGGCTTATTTAAATCCTCATGCATGATTTGATAATCATGCTCGTTATGTGGCAAAGGGACTCTAGATTGAATCTTCAAATGGACTATGTTGATGTGAAAAAAAATTGGCATAACATGCAAATCAATTAACAAGCCATCCATGCATAGCTCTCATCATGTTTTCTGGCAGTTCTTTTGATGTTCTGATTTCAGTTCTTTTTCGACTGAATTGTGTCATACTTAACGTTGGTAAACAATGACTGACTTATGATTGAGTGGGCATTAGATTTATCTCTTGAATTAATTGATGTGTCAGAACAATTGATTTTAAATTTCTACTCTGGAGTATGCTTTAAATTAGACATGAAAATTGTATCAATACATCTTTTTTTGTCCATATTTGATGTAATTCTAATAAGTTGTGATTTGTTCTACATATACTAGTGTTTTCTTGAAGAGAGTCGCCAATTGATGCGTTTACCTCCTCGCCAGTCAACTGCTGAAGCTGATCTTATGGTCCCATTTCAGCTTGTAAGTTTTTTCATTGGTGATTCTAGTACAAAATGAAGATAATCTTCACTTTAGTATGAAATATCTATGCTAGTTCATTTTCTTGTTATTTCAAATGATTTGGAAGAAATGCATCAGCTGTACTTTGAATGCAGGCTGCACTAAAAACTATCAGTGAGGAAGGAAAATATTTCTCCAGAGTATCCTTGCGGTAAGGTCTATGTTAACCTTCTAGTCTCTATTTATAGTTCGAGCTATATTATCATTCACGTCACTATAACCAAAGTTCTGAAAATATGTACTCAGTTATCTTTTGTGCTTTTACTAGGATGCCTTCCTTTGGGGTCCCAGTTAAATCACCCCAAGTTGATTTATCGAAGGCAAAAGGTTATGCAGATGGAAATCCAGGTTCTGCTTTACCAAATTCTTCTTCAGACATGTCTCTTGATGGCTGGGATGGTATTGCTCTTGAATACTCTGTTGATTGGCCCCTCCAGTTGTTCTTTACCCAAGAGGTGCTCTCTAAGTAAGAACTATTGCCTTCTATCTGCCTGATGTTTGCTGTTGATTCATCTGTTGACCTTCCAAAATTCTGAACCTTCATATTTATTAGGGATAAAGAGCCCCGTACAATATTTCAGGCTCATTTGAAATCACCTTGGTAATGCCTGAATAGATAGTGTGACATTTTCTCTTCTAAATGTGCTAACAAGAAGAATGCTCCAGGTACTGTAGGGTCTTCCAATATCTGCTGCGGCTCAAAAGAACACAAATGGAATTGGAGAAATCATGGGCCTCTGTGATGCATCAAGATCACACAGATTTTGCCGAACACCGGAATGATAGAGTAAATTGCTCAGTATCTCAGCAGAGACGCCAACGATTTAGACCGATGTGGCGTGTTAGAGAACATATGGCATTCTTGATCAGAAATCTTCAGTTTTACATTCAGGTCAAATTGTTACTTCACACAGGCTTTAACATATCATAATTCCATGAATGTTCATCAACACTTAATATTCTTATTCATTTATGAATTCTACTTACCAAAATTGTTTTCTCCCGGTAGGTGGATGTGATTGAATCTCAATGGAATGTTTTGCAAGCTCATATTCAAAATTCACACGATTTCACTGAACTCGTGGGCTATCATCAAGAGTGAGTAAAATAATTGGTAATTTGATTTTGGTTGCTGTATGTACTTAAGAAAAGCGAAAATTAAAAATATAATTTGAATTATAATATCATAGCTAATATAGGGAGAATCCAATGCGAGGCCATTCATTCACATGTCAAATTCCTATTCAGTGTTTAATTGATTTTCTTTCAATATTCCCTGACTTGGATAACCAAACTACTGACTAACATTGTCAAAACACAAAGGTTTCTTTTTAATTTGAAAAGGGGAAAGAAAGAAATGAAAAAAAAAAAGCATTACGGTAAAGAACCTTTGTGACCTTTGTGGTCCTCAATGATAGTAGGTAGCGTTCTAAAGAGCCAAGTATAATGTCAATTAATTGCTTTCACACTAACCACTTTGTTTTCTTGACTAATTTGTTAAAAGAAGATGCCTTAGTTCCATAGACGTGTGATAATGACTTTTCTTAGTTAGAAGTTCTTATCGATGACTAAAGAGATTCCTCAAGAATTCCTCTTAGAATTTTATTAGAACAATAGAAATCAGAAGCAACAATACAAGCTTTCGTGAGGTTTGTTCTCTCCTATTCCAAACTTTTGAGAGGTTTGGTCTCTACACAAGAGCCTAGCTCAATAATTTTCTCCACAGCCTCAAAACTGACTTCTAGTCCTATTTATACAATATGGATATAAGAGGTAACAAACTTATAGGTGAAAAGACATAAACGGACACCCGAAGCATAATCCCCCAAAATAAACCAATTTTCAACTAACAAACTCACTTATTCCTCCTAAAATAAGTATACCGGACTTGGGGCTTATCAACGTGCTGTTTCTTTTAAATGTTGTAACGGTATTGTGCTCTATATAATTTCAAAATAAATTACTGCAGGTACTTAACAGCTTTAATTTCTCAATCATTCCTGGATATTGGCTCCGTGTCAAGGATACTGGATGGCATCATGAAACTATGCCTGCAATTCTGTTGGATCATTGAGAACCAAGAAAATAGTTCAAGTGCATCTGAACTGGAGCATATAACAGAGGTATCTTTATATGTACAACTATGAGAAATGTTTTAGTATAAGATCAAGTTTTAGTCTTTCTTATTACATTTGTCTCATGATTTATTGATCCAAATCTTTAAATTTGCAGATTTTGAACATAATGCTGAAATTTTAGCTTCATGTTTTTTATATTGAATAGTCTTGAGAGTTTTTCTTTTTTTTTTTGGCAACAATTGTTCTGAAATTTTTACATTAAAAGAGCTACCCTGGGGTCGTTAAACTTGGTTAACGTAAGTGACATATTTTTAAGGTATATGTTACAATGTTAGGTGATCAAGTGAATAATAAGCAGGTCCGTTAATGACAATGACCTTTGTAGTACTGTCTGTTTTTTGAAAATTTAGTGGCTTTACATTGATACTGAGATGTTCAGTTTTGTTCTCCACCAAACATATTAATTTCACATTTTATGCCTTAGCTTTGCTAATTCAACTGTTCTTCTGAACAATAACGCTGATGTGATATTGCTGTTCCATTTTGTTTACTTGAATTAGGAATTTAACAAAAAATCGAACTCTTTATACACTATATTACGAAGTAGCAGACTTGTTGGAAGTCAGCGAGCCCCATTTTTGAGACGTTTCCTCATGCGTTTAAATTTCAATTCCTTCTTCGAGGTAATTCCATTAAATTATTTCTTCCCAGGTTCTTGTTGTCTTGGCCCTTTAGTTAAAGTTCATTTTCTCCACTGTGTTACAACAGGCAACCGCGAGAGGGGTGCTGAATATTGTTAGGCCACGTCCAGCGCTTCCTGTTCTAAGTCAACAATAACATTTAGCCATGAATTCCAGAGCCGCTTTGCCAATTTCACCAGTGGTGCCATGTTAGCACAGCCACAGGTCAGTTTGTCTTTTGACGATTGATTTTGATTCAATTAAGATGATAAAGGGTACGTATAATTTTACAGCTTCTATTACCTTTTGACACTTTGAACCTTAAACTTTTTATTTAGAAAATTCACTCACTAAAGTATCAATTGTTTGCGATTTGAACCTTCCTGTCAATTTATATTCTCTTAATCGTCAATTTGGCAGGCACAAGGGACAATGAATTTATCAACTACAATAATCCCATATTTTTGCTACCAAACCCGTTCTCATATTTCTGCGTTTAAGTATGGAAGTCTTATAATTTTTCACTTGTTGTTGGGTTACGTGGACGGATTTACTATAGAAGCGGAAGAGAGCGATATTGTTGATGGAGATCACATGCGATGTTAATGCATAACTATAACGGAAATGAACATAATGTTAAAATTGGAAAGCACCGTAGTTCAGGGATTAAATCTTTTAAATAAAAATGTCGAGGATCAAAGTGTCAAAAGGTGATAACTGCAGGTGTAAAAGTGTATTTAGCCCAATCATATTTTAAATGCTTGTCGAACTCTGAATGCTGATTCTCAAGCGGGGTCATATCCTTTGACAGTCGGGTGGTGCTTTCGGTGGCCAATTTGCCAATTTGAAAAGGTTAATATTAACCGCAAAACATTAATTATCGTAATCAACTTGATGATCTATCTGTCTATGCCCATCGGCCCTCTCGATTAGTTGGGACTGAAAGCATGTGAATTCTGTAACCCACTTTCTGGTCTGACTGAAAGTAACCGAAGGTCACGTAGTGATTTAGTTAGATGGCTTGAGACTGGAGCTGCAGGTATGTTTTCTATTTTTATTCTGATAGATAAAACTTGGCTGTTTGGTGATTGGTGTAGTAGAAGGCTTGAATTTTGTTGGGTCTAAGGTTGACTTCTCAGTTACCATTCCTCGAAGGTTTTGATGGTGCTTTCCACAGCCTGAAGCTCCTTAGAAGCACAGAAATTTTCGTTGTGAAACATGATTTGTTTGTATCTATTTGAACATTTTCTTTTGTTTCTGTTTAAACAGAAACTGATTATAAGTCCTATTTTGAATATAAAACGCTATACTAGTGTTGTCTAGACGAACAAGCCATTGAAATTGCACCCGCAAAGCTTGAAATTCTTGTTTTGTGGCGTTGAATATTGTAGTGCTAGATACCATCGCTATTTTTTCTATAGTTGGCGCCAGATTTAGGAAGTAACGCCAACCAGCCAGTCACAAATAAATGTGCCAAGAAAAAGAAAATCTAGAGTGCATCATGGTATCATTCATTACTGCAGAAAAATTGGACATCTGAAGTCAATACTATGATGATCTTTTTGATAGTTGAAACATCTTTTATGAAAAAGTTTGATCTTGCCAACTTATTATTTGGTTACTAAAAATTATTTATCTACCACGATTAAATTATATTAAAATCCAAATAATTTGAACACATTCTTACAAAATAATCTCTCTAGAAGTGAGTATAATTTAACAACTGAAACGTTTTATTATTTTTTACTCTCGAGTCCATGATTTCATTGTATGCATTGAGTTTAACTATCGTATTAACTTATCTTGTCTGATTGTTTTTTTGGTAAGTAAGATGTAATTTATGATGATTTGCCAATATTTTAATTTAGAAACTTGGAAACATGGAAAACATAGTAACAAATTCAGACCTCATTAGAAAATCTGCAGCCTATTATTATCACAGTTACAGCAACAAAGTTCACAAAATAGAACTCAGATTGACAATTATATAACGCTAGAGAAAACTCAATGCTATAGTAGCAACAGAGAGGATCCGGATTCTCTGCCGTTATTAGGCAACAATAAAATCGGATGTTTGATTTGATCTTTTCAGACAGATGACCAGATCTATTAAGAAAAAATAAAAAATAAAAAATTAATATTTTATAATAAAAGTAATTTGGTCAAATCAGATCTTTTTAAATCTGATTGAACAGTCATATCTGATTTAACTTTAAGCTCTATAGTTGTAACTTTAAGCTCTATAGTTGCTAAACAACGGTAAAAATCCGTTTCCCAGAAGAGGAGGATAGAGAAAATTTCTGGCTCCGCTTCTATTTTCTATTGAATGGTGGACACATATATGACCTATAACCCATTGGTATATTATCACCAAGAGAGCACAAACGGTAACTCCAACAAAATATAACAAACTACAAATAAAATAATATGGCAAAGCACTTGTATGTCAAACAAATTAAAATACTAGGATGCTAAATGAGAAAGGATAATCAATACTCTAAATTGCATTTTGCCCGTAGGTGAACCATAAAATAAAAAAAATGGTTGGAATAAATAATTTAATTATAAAATTATCTGCACAAATTCAAAAAAAGTCTAATTTCAAAAAAAGAAAGAAACAAGAAGAAGAAAGAATAAATTGAAGGTTGAAGGTTGAAAGTTAGTGAAAAATGTTAGGTGAAGCCGTTTAGGTTGAGCAAAATTATTAATATAATATAATGTCATTAAACATTGGTTTATATCTCCCCTCTAACGAGTAAACTACAAACCTCATAATCTCTCTCTCTCTGTCTGTCTCTCTGCAAAGAGAGAAACAAAGCCAAACAAAAGGAGTACAATTCATAGCTTATCTCCAACATATCTATCAAACATGGAGGCCAACCGTCAAAACCATGAAGATTCAGAAACTAAATCATCAGAGGAGCAAAACCCACTTGCCATTGTCCCTTCGAGACCACTTGCCGCTGCTTCTCTCTCACTTTCTCTCTCCGCTGTCATTCCTCCCACCAACTTTTTCCTCCACCCTAAAATTTCCGCCTTGTTTTGTCAGCAGCCAAACAAAGTCAAGGTTCCCACTCAAGCTTCCTCCCTAGCCTATCTCTCTCTTTCCTCTTCAACTCTCTCTCCTTCCAAAATCTCCTTCAAATCCACCATTTCCGCAAATCCCCTTCAAAACCCTCTCTTTCTAGGTCCCCGCCGACCCCTGGACCCCTCCAACGGGGCTGGAATTCGCCGAGCTTCCATTGTTTGGTTCCGAAATGATTTGCGAGTCCACGACAACGAATGCCTCAACACCGCTAACAACGAATCCATGTATGTCCTGCCAGTTTACTGTTTCGATCCTAGGGATTATGGGAAATCTTCCTCTGGGTTTGATAAGACAGGGCCATACCGTGCCGCATTCTTGATTGAATCGGTCTCCGACCTCCGGAAGAACCTCCAGGCAAGGGGGTCGGATCTTATAGTCAGAGTTGGGAACCCTGAAAGTGTTTTGATTGAGTTGGCAAAAGCAATTGGGGCAGACGCTGTGTACGCTCACCGGGAGATATCGCACGATGAGGTTAAGGCGGAGGAGAAGATTGAGACGGCAATGAAGGAAGAGAATGTAGAACTGAAGTACTTCTGGGGAAGTACTCTATACCATGTTGATGATTTGCCATTCAAATTGGAGGATATGCCGACGAATTACGGTGGATTTAGAGAGAAAGTGAAAGGATTGGACGTTAGGAAGACAATCGAGGCATTAGACCAAATCAAAGGATTGCCATCTAGAGGTGATGTGGAGGCTGGAGATATTCCATCTTTAATGGATTTGGGTCTTAACCCATCTGCATCAGTGGCTCAGGTTTGGAACTTTAAACTGACTTCATTTACTTATCTTAATGTTTATCTTATTATACTTACTCTAATACTATTATGAGTTGTTTGCTTTCTGAATTATCAAGTAAGTTTAAGAAAATTCATAATCTTGGTGGCGTTTAAGTAGTAGCACGTAGCATTTTGTTGTTATGATTCAGTATAAGATTTTGCTTATCAAGTAAGTTGAGAGGAGAAAAGCTATTACAAGTTTTAGGCTGTGTTTGGATCGTAGAAAGTAAGAAGGAAATAAAAATTGGAGGAAAGTAAGTGGAATTAGGAGGAAAACAGAAGGAAATAAGTAATAGAGTAGAATTCATTCATATCTCCATTTGCCTCTACATACTTTAGAAGCACAAAACAATGGAAATGCAATCATTCACATTTTTCTTTCATTTCCCTACTAATTTTCAAGGTCGAAACATAGTCTTAGAGTCTTCTAATTAAAAAAATTAACTAGACTCAGGTTTGATATTCAGGACTGTAAAAATATGGTTTAGCAAGATATCCTTGTGAGGAGAGTGCTACATCAGTATGGGTTTTTGCTAAGTAGTATGGATATCTTAAATAGTTAGATCAACTAAGTCGGACCTTTTCTTCGTCATCACGGCAAGAATATGATAATATGTTGTCTTCAGGATGGAAGACCGGTCGCCAATGCTTCAATGGCAGGAGGGGAGACTGAAGCATTACAGAGGCTTAAAAAGTTTGCAGCAGAGTGCCAAGCACAACCGCCCAAGAGTACCAAAGATGGCAGCCATAGCATTTATGGTGCAAATTTCTCCTGCAAAATTTCGCCATGGCTGGCCATGGGATGCCTCTCTCCCCGTGCCATGTTCGATGAGCTAAAGAAAACTGCTTCGAGGTGTGCGCAAAACACCTTCCCCTGTTGATGCCTTTTCGGTAAAGATTTTACTGGCTAGATACCATAAACACTACACAATGTAACTGATGGATCTATTTCTGCTTCTTCAATAGGAATGATGGTGGTAATGGCTCTGGAACTAACTGGTTGATGTTTGAATTGATGTGGAGGGATTTCTTCAGGTAAATAAATTTACCGTTGTACTTGTTTTTTTTTACCCACATGGATTAATTCACTACTAATTCGGTTACCATGTTATTCGCATTTCCCTCTATGCTTATTTTTACCCACATTTGTTGTTGTGATAATCTGGTTTCATTGTGAATCTGAATATCTTCTGGCTATTAGCTGAAATGCTACTTATGAATTCATTTACTGTGTAATGGCAGATTCATCACCAAGAAATGCAATTCCCCAAAGAAGCAGCTTGACCCTACTCCAGCCACAGCTTGCACTGGTGCCCTTGCTTAAGAGAGACCTTGCAATGGCATTGAGAAGATGATGTATGAGTAAAAATGGGTTGTTTTCATTTCTTCGTGATTTTCCGAGATGTAGGTGTTTAGAAGTGAAAGATGTGCTCTATTTGTATTGAGATGTGGAAATTTTCTTTATGTCAAATAATGTTTCAATTTTAGAATTTTTTGCCTTGTTTTAGGGATGGCCAACTGTTGCCTCCTACTACACATTATGTTTAACTTACATGCTGTGAATGACAGAGCCACTGGTTCTGCTTCTCTTACTTCTTTGCAGCTTTGCTAATTGACCTTTTGATATTTTTTTTAATTATAGTTTTCCAACACAAAGAAATAGTTGTATATTGTGGTTGCACTTATAGTTATGACATAGCATTTTCTCTCAAAACCCAAATGTCACAGTAAGTAATTAATTTCGTTATCCAAAGTGATCAAACACAATATAGCATTTGAATTTTGTTCCAAGAGCTTGTGAGGACTGACATATTAGCCATTCTCACTTGTAATGGTTTGTTTTACTTTGAAGAAAACCGCAGGAAGGCCTGAGAATACGTACAGTAAACAAGTTAAAAGGTCCAAATTGAAGTCTGCTTCTAAATCAGTTTTATATATTTATATACACAAGTTATCAATGTTGACAAGAAAGAAAAAAAAGGTAAAGAATTCAACAAATGAACTTTCGGTAGTGTTGTTCTAATAATGGCTACCTGATATTGCCTCGACACTCTTTAAGCATTAACAACTCATGCAAAAGAAATTACACTGAATATACAACAATGGGGGTCTAATATATTTGATCCTGCTAGGGAAAAAAAATGAGGAAATACAATTTGTGATCTGTCCCAAGGGGTAAAGGGTAACACTGTAAAATAAAACATTTTAATTTTTCACAATTACATAAACAATATGGTATTTCAAAAAGAATAATGAATTTCATATAATACCAGAAACCCTGAGGGAAGAGAGCACGACAAAAATAAGCCAAAGCACCATGAAATAAGCACAAGTAATCCATGCCCAAAGCTTTGGCCCTCCAAGCTCCGCACCAAATATTAGGCGCCTAAGTACAAGAACAGCAATACAACCTACAGATGTTGAAAAGAAGACTAGCAAAGAGAAACTGAGACCCGCCGCATTTTCTATCCGCAGGGGTTCTCTATACACCACGAAATTGTAGGCAGTGTCAATCAGCCAAGGGATTCCAATTCCCACATATATATTCACTGAATTGCTAAAAAACAGGAAAAACACTAGATCAATTTTAGTGCATATAGCTTACTGCTTCAACGTAATAAGAAATATTAATCAGCTCTGATAAACCAGGAAAGATGCCTGTTTATCTCCAGGCTTTTAATGATTGACAAATACTTGTTCAATAAGGTTAAAATTATATCTATGAAAAAGTATTAATAAGAACCTTCTTATTTTGGATACAGTTCTCAAGCCCACAGTTGTATTCCTTGCTGAGATTTCATAAAGATTAGTGTCTATCTATGTTCTCCACAACTGATGCATTAGCAAACTATATTTATTTGACACCAAATGGATATAAATGCTTTCTACCTTTTTATGAATGTCAATTCATTAACTTTAGAAATGAAAATAGAAATGTTTAATATCTTCAAGTTTATCATTATGGAACTTCAAGATTAGCTGCTTAAAACTGAAATATCATGAGATGAACCTGCAAGTAATATTTGCAATGGCCGAGTCTGCTGTTAGCTGTCGTTCAGCAGCGATCTTACTAGCAACCAAGTCTGGCCAGGAAGTTCCACTAGCCAATGCTGTAAATGCTATGACGTATGGATTTATCCCTGAAGAAAAGACAGAAAATTAGATAGGCAAGGAACAGCAAAATCATCACTGTCAAAAACAGAGGAAGATTACAGATCAATTGCACGAGAACCTGTGACGCAGCTTATAAGGTCTGTGAGCCTTGTTACGATATAAGCTATCCCGCTTATGAAAATTAGAGTGCATATAAAGGCAAGCCATCCATGAGCAATATGGCATGGAGGCACGAAGGCAAACAAAAGTCTCCAAGGAGCAAGAAGTGAGTGCCAGCAAATTCTTGCCAGTCGTCGCAAGATGTTGTTCATTTTTCTAGATTCTGTGCTTTCCAACTGTTCAAGAATAACCAGAAATTATATTGGGCAGGAAAATGTTTTGGATGGAATTTTTTTCTTTAAAAAGTCAAATTAGATTGAAAAAAAAATGAATACGTCAACAGCCTCAGTGGTACCCTATCTTTGAAGATGTGAAAAATAATTAAGGGAGCATCTTTCAACCAACTAATTATGAATTCACGTAAGAAATAAATTTCTGCTTGGAAAAATATATGAAATCACAATTTTATTAGCACAGCCTCAAAATAATTTTTTTAAACATAAGGGGAAGAAACTGATCTTGAGTTGCAGCAAACGCAATCACATACATTCCATGACTGAACTTGACGTGTAAAGATCTAATCCTTCTTCAAAAGGGAAGTTAAAGAAACAGTGAAAATTATTCTCAACAACAAGGGGAAAGGGAAGAAGTATGTTTAGACAGAATCTCTCTTCGTATGAGTAACGATTTTATTTCATACAGGATAAAGGATAGTACCGTGAGTGCATCCACAAATTGCTGTTTCCAAACTCTAAGCAAATGAGCATCTTCGACTATGATATCATGAACAGGGTTATTGGAGGACTCAGCAAGATCATCAGTTCCAGGAACTTGTTGATACACCGGACCTGCAAGGTAAGCTTCCAGAAGAAGATATTACATGCAGGTAAAACTAGAAACTAGAAATCTCAAAATTTCCGAAAGCATAAAAGAGCAGATGGGAGTAGCCAAATTCAAAGTTTTTTCTAGTGGTTAATCTAGACAAGTCCAAACTGCCCTGAACAACATTCATACTACTATTATTTGGTAAGAGCCATCTCCATAGTTCAGCCTCCTTCAGTTCCCCACAGAATATTTAGCATAGCGACATTCATTATATACATAATAACCAAATGCTTCATATCAATTTGATGATAGTAGACTGACAAAAACAACTAAATTCACACTACTCCCGAAGAAACCCTACCCTCCACTCATAAAACAGAAAAAGAAAGCAAAATAACATTTTGAACATATAAAACTCAGTACTACTTGGATGAATTAATTAAAGGGTTTTTTTTCTTAAGTTTATATGATGATTCACTCAAGTCAAGTCATGGTTTATCAAAAGTAACTATGGAAGTTCCACTTGATACGAAAGGGTTTAGAAAGTAACTTCTAAATGTTGTGGTAAATAACACGACATCATCACAATAAGGATGTCAGACGGTACCTGTTTCATTTCTTGTATGAACGGAAAAAATATCAACAATCCTCCTATTTTCATCCTCACCAACTTGAAGTATCTCATCATAGACATCATGGTCTTGTTTGCAAGTAGCAGTCTCTGCCGGCACCCAGTCCTCTGGCCTCTCACTTCTTGCACTAAAGAAACAGAATGACAATCAGAAGCAAAACGCCGATGTAGTGTAGAGAAAACAAGTTCATTGTCTAGCGAGCACATTCAAAACACAAGATGTACATACAGAGGGAGTGAGATGTAGGGCCAGCGCTTGTCTTGAGCATAAGCATGAGTCAATAGTAACCCATATTGTAGCACAGTTAACAAAGCTTCCCAGAGCGTAACCACATTTGGAGTCCATACCTAGAGATTCAAGACAATGAGAAATTCTATTTGTCATGTTCTGCAATAGATCCTTGAGATAATGGTAGAATATTCAGCCCTTTACTTCCATACAAACTAAGATATCATTTATCTATATATTAAGCGAATGCCAACATGGAGTTATACAGGAATTTGTGCGCAACAATTAAAAACCATTTACATTTTAAACTAGCTGTTCTTCAAAGTGTTTAGAGGCTAAGCAAGAAGCATCTTCCCAAACAAAATTATAGTCAATACTACAAAGGCCTTTCAGAGATAAGGTACGAAAAAATAAAAAGAATAATAATATTTTAATGGAAGAAGATTAAGAAAAGAATTTACCTCTAAAATTATGTATAGCCAAATATAAGCCCAAAACGACCAAAAGAGTTCCACTAGCCAGACTCCTATATCAGCTATCTTCTTTAACTCTCCAGCTTTTGGAACTACAACACATACAGCATGGATGGGGAAAAGGTCGAATGCAGCAGAACCGACCAGAGTTCCAGGACCCAAACCTGAAAATTGATCTTTGGACGTCAAAATCTATGTAACAAAGTGAAAATAATAGCAACTAGTTTTATGTCATTGCAGTCAGTGTTATTCAGGAAGGAGAGATGTTGTAGAATCATTCATCATCTACACCTCAATGTCTTTCTCCTCAATAGAATAGAACTATGGATCATAATAAAATCATATCTAACCAGGAAGTGTGTGTATATGCATGATTACATGTTCTTGTTAATCAAAATCTTAAAGACAGAAGGATAAGCAGCATAGAGAATAAAATAAATGTATTAAATATAATAAGACAAATAACTTGTCATTTAATTCAAATAAAAATGAATGAAAAATAGAAGTATAGGAAACAATAAAGTTTCTAGCGATGCAAGCATTATTGGTCGGGTATATTGGATAGTAATTTTGAATATTGATTACAATATTAATGAAAGGCAAGATTGAAGCTGACCTCCAGCGTAGAGGTTACCAAGGTTTCGGAAAGCATCAATAGTAGCTAATGATATTTGAGGAAAACTTGTGCCGAATGCCAGCAGGCTGATATCTGCAATCGTAAAATTCCACACCTTTTTATATCTAATAATTTCAGACTTTGTTAAAGGATCAATGTGCACCACCTTCCTCGAGTGCTTCACAACATTCTCCATAGAACGAAAAAATCGGGCAGTAATAGCTGACAATCCAAGAAAACAGTATGCAAGACCAAGAAAGTATAAGAATGCCCGGAATGCATCTCCAAGGGAAGTTTCACTACTGAAGATGAAGTAGCTTCCACAATTTTCACTTCTGATAATTGTGGTAACACCTAGACCACTTTCTGCAGTTTGATTAACTAGTAATGCCATCCTAATCAGCTTCTTCTTATTTCAAGTGTGCAGCATCAATGATTCAATATCTTGCTCAAAAGCAAAGAGACCTGATACACAAGAACTTCCTTCTGAGCAATTGAAAGAGCAATAATAGAAGCCTATGACTCGACCCTTGAGATTTTTCTTTACATGAAAAGTGATTCAAACATCAGCATTTATAAGCTCCGATCTTAGAAATCTCACATGAAATTTAAACTGAAACTTCAACTGTTTACCATTGGCAAATACGGGAAAAAAAAAGCTTACTCCTTTTGAAGGACAGATGAAAAGGTCATAGCTTAGGTAAACATATGCAGCAGTTTACTCTGCCCATTCTACAGATGAAGGAGAAGAACCAAGAGAAGAGCTAGAAAAGATATCCTGGAAATTTTAGTGGGATCTTTATTTTTAACTTTCTTGAGCATTAGAAGCCATTAAGTGGGTTTTACGCAGATGTCATTCTGCATTAATTAGAAAGGTAGAAAGGTAGCCACAGATAAAAAACTCTGCATTTACACCTTTAGACCACCATGAACATTTGCTCTAACTTATAATTTCTACATCATCTATTCTACTTTGACAATTCCGCGACCACTAAAGTACATCAAGGAGTCAGTTTTATGGCGTATCTAACAAAAATGTTCTTTAAAGTGCCTCCTCGAGATGCATTCCTTACTACTCAACTGTTTAATCGAACAGCAATATCAAAATTAGAAAAATTTAGGTGTAATCATTGCGAGAAACACAAGGTGACTGGACAACTAATAAGTGACAGGTGTTTGCCTCATGCATTCATAGCCAGAGTACTTCCATTTCAAAGCCGAGCATCACCGACAAGAATTACAAATGTGCAATTGTAATCAACAGCAGAACCAATAAGATGAAATCCGACCTCAAGTAACTACGCGAAAACAAGCATCCCTATAAGCAAAATTCGAATCCAACTCATCACCGAAAAGAAATAAAATCCAAAATTCAAATGGACTTCAGCTAAAACCATGTAATTCAATTTCAACTATATATAATTAAAACAAATATCAATGGAGCTACCGCAAATGAAGAAGATAGTAGCGAGCGTCAGGAAAGACTAACCACTGCAAAAGGAAACCGGTACTTGCCGGCGCCGAAATAGATCGCCGGAACACCGGCGGAAGATGATGACGAGACTGTCCGAAATTGGTGAAATCGGGTCAATCCGTTAATGGTAAAAGTGAAGCAGATCTCTACTTCGTCTTTTCGTTTTATAGGAAGCAAACGTGCATGGTCTTCCGTACCAAATTAAAAAAATAATAAGAACTCCAATAACATTTGGACTCTGTTTATAACTGATTAAATTAATATTGTTAATTTTTTTGTCCCAGTTCGACAGAAAAAAAAATATAGGCTTAATTTCTCAACTTTAACTTTTATTTTTATTTGATCATTCTGTCACTTTTTTGTTAATCTTTTATTAATATATGTTGACTTATACGTTGTTTACTTACATCAATGATGACATAAGTTGAAAATAAAAATGCGATCTTTAAAATGAAAATTTTTTTAATTTGAAACACCTTCCGTTTAAAATAAAATCGAGGAAAGATATAGAAATGGCAATTTGTTTTCTTCTCTAAACGTGGGAAAGTTATGTGTTGTGTCATTTTAAAAAAATATATTTCGAATTTGAAATAGAATAATATTAATTGTAAAAAAACAAAATTATTGACTAATCAAACGGTGAAATTGTTCTTAATAAGAAAAGAACAATTAGACTCATCTTGCTTACGTGTAAGGATTGGAATTATTGCGACCCAATAATGGAAAATTAATAAAAAGAAATAGAGGTGAAGATATTAATTGATTAATTAATATATATTACAATAATTGAATGAGCGTTGTTGAATTATTGATTGTGTAGGCCGAAGTGAGAAACATGCGAAGATATTTAATTTGTTAGTAGTTTAACTAATTAACCAAACATCATTCTTCAGTGACCGACGTGATCCACCCTTAGATCACTGCTTATAAGTTTTATGTGAGGTGATTTAAAAATGAGATCACTCCAATATCAGTATCAATCTTATTTTCTTAACCAATATATTTTAATCATATTTTGCTGGTAAATTTATTAGACGATACAGGTTGATTAGCGAAGAGAGCTCAACATCGACATCTGTATCTAAAGAGGTCATGAATTAGAATCAATGTTTACCTTCAATTCACATTATAGAAAATAAGATTAAATGTATTTTTTGTGGGTGGAAATGGAGCACAAATCTTGCATAAACTAAATTTTAAACTACTGAGAACAATTATAAGTGAAATGATTAGTAATTACAACTTAAAAATTCAAAATGACGAACGACTATAACTCAAAATGAAAATGAATACAAGTTATAAAATCAACAACGAATGATGAAAATCAGATTGAGGATTGTATGAATGCAATGTTCTAAAGACATTATTCGTCCTCCACACGACAATTGGAGACTACGACGATTGTCTCTACAAGATACAACAATCTCAGATTGAGAATAATAACCAGTCTCTCAATCTTTCGAAGAACATTTAGGATTATCTCTCTCAAACTCAATTAAAAGAATGAAATAGTAGTGGAAAAATGAAACAATGAAGCAGTGTGTTCAGAACAGTATGCAATGTTGAAAAGCAATCTAGAGCCCTCTGTCCAGCACCTCTATTTATAGAGGGGGACTGCTTGATATCCAAGCAAGGCAGTTCAAATTGAGGAATTGAAGTGAACGGTTGGTCTGGTCCGATCGAAGGATTAATTTTTTTGCTGGAAATTTCTCTTATTTTTTCTTGGAGAGGAAGCCTTTGAATGTGTCAAAGCAGTCTCCAACGTTTGGCTTTGAAGCAGTCAAGTCAGAGCAGTAAATCACTCCAACACCTTCCCCACAAAATGTGGGGTTCCATTTAGGGCCAACCCCAAGGCACTAGTGTTGGAAAGTGTTGTAATTTACTCAACTCCTGAAACTATTATCAACGTAAGAAGAGTAAAGACAGAGGGGTCTTCCAGACAAACTATTCTAAAATAGTTTAAAATATTATTCGCAGTATTAGAATCGACTAGGCAATCGAGTCTGATTACGAATGTTAGGTTGAACTAAATGATATCGATCTTTGGCATGGGAGTGGAAACTCTAACAGTTGACCTAGATATGTTATGGAACATGTTAAATAGACCAGTAACAAATTAGTTTAGAGCAAAATCGTTAAACTATCTAATTGTTACACTTTAATGGTATTTTCATAATTACCATAATCCTGAGGTGAATACGAAACTTGACCTAATTAGTTATGATCTTTGATATGCCAAAAGAGTGAGTTCAAATTACCGTATAATACATCGGCTTTGGGATCATGATTCAACTATGTTGGGATTGCGTGATTTACAAGTATAGAAATTTATGCGAGATTGCAAATGCAACGATATCACTTATACTTTATTTATGGGTGTGTGTTAACTTGGCCAAGTATTTGATTAAATGAATCATTGGATAAGACATGGTGAACTGTACGAAACAATTCACTTTTATGCCTTTCTTATTCACAGTCAATAATAGAGCTAAGGAAATAATAACTAGAAGGGTAAAATGATAATTTTACATCTCACTCTTGTTACTGATATTCACGAAGGGTAATATGTTGAAATATTTTGTAGACCGTGAAATAAAAGTGTTTATTTGCACCAACAGAAATGAGCGCGTATGAATCGAGAGTTGATTCGGCATCAGACCTACAGTGGGTCGTACGATGTTAGGATTAAATAGGTCAGGAATTTATAGAGATAAATTCATCGAGTATTTGAGTCCTATAGCTTTATTCACGTGGGTCCATTCGGGCTCATAAGTAGCTCATAATGATATAAATGAAAAACAATACCAGTTGGACCAAAAACGTGTTTTGGACCAAGATATATTTCCCGGGCACATATGTGATGGGTGTTGTCACTTAATTAGTGAAGAACAAGTAATTAATGTTCAAATTAAGTAATTAGTTATTTTCTAATTATTAGATAATTAGTAAATAAAAGAAATTTATTAATTAATTGATGGAGATCAATTTAATTTATCAATTTAGATTGATAAATTTGGACACAACATTGACTCTGGGGAGATATGTAACTTTTGGCAATAGAAAATATTATGGGTGAATTTTTAGTAATTTAACATATATGGGTATATGTGTAAATTCTGTAATTATTATATAAGGGATGGCAATAGGGTTGCATCTCTAACCCTAACAGAGTGTATGATTACACATAACAGAGAAAATTAAGTTTATTGAATTTAATAGTGTAGTGTTATAGTACATTACTAATAGGCTATAGTCTGACCCTAAAACGCAATGCAACAAAATAAGAAACATAAACAATCATTCATCTTTAGTTATTATAAAACGGGTTATTGAAAGCTTTTCTATCGCTGGTGCTGTTATAGCCATCACCTTCATGATGATGATAATGCCTCACCAAACTGCCTACTCCTTCAAACTGCCTACCACAAGATAAAATTAAGTTTATTGAATTTAATAATGTAGTGTTATAGTACATTACTAATAGGCTACAGTCTGACACTAAAACACAATGCGGTAAGAAAATAAGAAACATAAACAATCATTCATCTTTAGTTATTAGAAAATGGGTTATTGAAAGCTTTTTGCTATCGTTGGTGCTGTTATAGCCATCACCTTCATGACGATGATAATGCATCATCAAACTGCCTACTCCCTTCCTCTAGTTGCCGCTGAAATACACAGAGAAGAAAGAAAAGTCTGATTTTTCTTCTCCAATTGTTTTAATAGCCCACACTCAATTCATGATTTGAGTTTTACGAAAAATGAAGAACACAAAGGCGATCAATAGGATTTCATAAAGTCATAAATTCTCCGATACAACATAAGGTATAAATCATTTCTACCTCTGTTGAATATATTTAACTAAGTATGCATAATCGTAAGTATGGTTTTCATATTTAATATGATTAAATGGATTATGTGAATTTTTTTTATTTTTCGTGGTTCAATGATTTTTCCTCAAATTTAAAACTTGATCCAACAATTAGTATCAGAGTCTTGGGTTCTTGATTGCGCATATTTAGTTTTTAAACGTATGTATCGTTGGATGTTGTGATATTAGCATATTATTTTGTATGGTAGATTCAAAATAGTTTTGAATGTGTTCTATGAATGGATCTCTATATATTGGCTCTAGGCATTTTATTTTTAAATTTTCGAATTGATGTAGGCTGAAATTAAGGCATAGGATTTTAGGGTTTGCGAAATTTTGGGTTTGTGAAACACTAGACGATAACAATTAGGGTTTGAGAAATTCTGGGGTGTGTCGCGAAAACCCTTATCCTATCTTTTATCTATTATCTTTTGAATTCAAAATTCAAAAGATAATTATCTATTTTATCATTTTATATTTTAAATTTTGAATTCAAAAGATAATTATCTATTTTATATTTTTATCTTTTGAATTCAATTATCAATTTTATATTTTTATATTTTAAATTTTGAATTTTAAAAAGGATATTTAATGAGATTATTTAATTAGGAAAATAGTTTTCTTTAATTAAAGGGTTTTGATCAAAACTTAAAAATGTGACTGCACTATTGTAAAGAGTTACAAAATTGGTGGGACTTCCTGAAGGATAATGAGACAATTACAGATGTCATAGAGACTAGTATTTAAATTATTATAATTTATTTATTATTTTTTATGGGTTGTAATTAGATGTGAATCGTCCCATTAAAGCTCGGCCCGCATATGAACAGTACGGGGCCGGTTAAGGCCCACGGGCCACACCCGGGCCTAGTAGTTTTGTCATATTGCCCGGCCTGATCGAACCAGATACATGGCCGGGCTTTAAATCGCTTATACCTCTATTGAATACATTTAACTAAGTATGCATAATCGTAAGTATGGTTTTCATATTTAATATGATTAAATGGCTGATGTGATTTTTTTATTTTTCGCCTACGAACAGTTCGTGGTTCAATGATTTTTCCTCAAAATTTAAAACCTAATCCAACAATTAGTATCAGAGCCTGGGTTTTTGATTGCGCATATTTAGTTTTTTAACGTATGTATCGTTGGATATTGTGATATTAGCATATTATTTTGTATGGTAGATTCAAAATAGTTTTGAATGTATTCTATGAATGGATCCCGATCTATTGGCTCTAGGCGCTTTGTTTTAAAATTTTTGAATTGATGTAGGCCGAAATTGAGGCATAGGATTTTATGTAATTTATTTCCTAAAAAGTTGTACTTTTTTTAAATTTCATGTAATCTGTCGCCGCCTCGGAAAGTCAACGTCAAAAACTATTGCCGTCATCGCCACCGCCCGCCTCCTACCCCACCGCTTGCCGTTGTGACCCTACGTGGTGACGAGGGTTTGTGAAACACTAAGCGATAACATTAGGGTCTGGGAAATTCTGGGGTGTGTCGCGAGAACCCTTATCCTATCTTTTATCTTTTAAATTTTGAATTTAAACGAATAAAAGATAATTAAAATTTAAATATAATTATCAATTTTATCTTTTTATCTTTTGAATTTTGAATTCAAAAGATAATTATCTATTTTATCATTTTATATTTTTATCTTTTCAATTTTGAATTTTAAAAAGGATATTTAATGGGATTATTTAATTAGGAAAATAGTTTTATTTAATTAAAGGGTTTTGATCAAAGCTTGAAAATGTGACTACACTGTTGTAAAGAATTATAAAATTGATGGGACTTCCTGAAGGATAATGAGACAATTACAGATGTCATAGAGACTAGTATTTAATTATTATTCTTTTTATGGGTTGTAATTAGAGGTGAACCAGCCCGTTAAATCCCGGCTCGCATATGAACAGTACGAGGCCGGTTAAGGCCCACAGCTAAACCCGGGCCTGGCAGTTTTGTCATATTGCCCGGCCCAGCCCAGGTCGGATACATGTCCCGGCCGGCCCAACCCACGGGCCTGAACCGGCCCGACCTGTGGTCAATTTCTTCTTATGTAAAAAAAATCATTGATTTTGTATATATTGAAGATTGAACCATTAATATCTTCCTTATTAATGGAACACATTACCGCCAGATCAAGACTATTTTTTTGTAAATATTGTTTGTGTTATATTTTTATTGTCTTTCAATACATTTTGTCAAATAATTGTTTAGATATATTTTTGAGATAAATGTATTTAATTAAATAAATGGATAATATTGTTTGTTTAAATGAATATTTTATTCAATCAACGAAAAGTACACCAAGGGTCCAATGACACACCCTAACACCAATTAACAAGACACAAAAATAGTAAAATACAATCTCAATATCCAAATTTTCCTTCCACTTCCATGATAAAAATTATAATACATCTTCAAATGGCATGTTCCTCCCTTAATCTTTAGATGACAAGTTTGCTCGCAATAGTTACACCTAATGAAAACAAAAACAAAAAAAAGGTGAGTGAAGAAATGGTTGCATTAATGCAAGCCGCTGCTTGATATGTCTATTTGTATTACTTCTGATTTATGGAGTGCACGTGGTGCGCTGGGATACATTGTTGTTACCTCACATTTTATTAATCGTAAATGAGAGTTAAATAAAAGAATACTAAGTTTTTGTCGATGTGATTACCCTCACACAAATAATGTGATTTTTTAATATATTATGAGTATATTGTGTGAATATAATATTTCTAATAGAATTGTCGGTATCACTCTTTATAATGCTAGTGCAAACAACAATGTTATTAATTTATTCAAAGATAATTTTACTATTAATACTAATCAAAATTCTTTATTACATATACGGTGTGTTTGTCATATACTTAACTTAGTTGTTAAAGTTGGAATGGAACCAATATCACCATATTTGGAAGAAATGTGTTCTGTTATTTCATATATTATGAATTCAATTACTAGACAACAAGAATATTTAAAATCATGCAAAGATTTTGGTTTAAAACCAATAAAGCTACAATTGGATGTAGTAACTAGGTGGAGCTCTACATATTTAATGTTAAAGTCAGCAAAACCTTATTGGAGTGTAATTTGTAATTATGTAAATGAAAAAAGGGTAAAACTATTATAAATAGTATTAGTTGTGAAATAGCTAATTATTTTTTTGAGTTTTTGGAACCTTTTTATGTTTCAACTAATATTTGCTATGGTATTTATTATGCAACTTCACATCTTGTTCTTAGACAATTTTCAGAAATTACTAGCACTTTTGCACGTTATAAGACAAATGATTATTTTTGACCTATTGTTGAGAAAATGGAAGAAAATTTTAAAAAATATTGGCAAAATATTCCTAGGATTTTTTGTTTTGCTACTGTTATGGATCCTAGGATAAAATTAGTTCGAGTTAAAATTTTTATTGATTTAATTTCTGAGAATTTAGGACTTTTCCCTGTTGTACATACTGAAGAAGTAACATCATAATTAAATTCATTTTATTCAACATATGAATCAAAATATAAAAATGATTATTGTTTTTTTTATGTTGGTAATAGTTCATCTACACAAGTAGGTAGTTCTATGAATATTTTTCAACAAAGAATGAAATTTAAAATGAAGACCATTATTTCTACTTTTCATAGATCATAACTTTATAAATTTTTCGAAACGGAATATGGAATTAAAGAAAATGATGAGTTAGATATTTTACAATGGTGGAAAGCGAATTCAACGAGTTATCCAATTCTTTCTATTATGACGCGTGATCTACTAACCCATTCGGTCTCTATAGTACCATCAGAGTCTGCTTTTAGTACAGGTGGATGTGTAATTGAAGAAAAAAGAAGATTAGCTCCTGATATTGTTGAAGTCCTCATCTCTGTTAAGGATTGGAGTGATGCCATCAAAAGAAGACAACAACGACTAGACGATATCATTTAAGATTTTCAATATTTATATGTTAATGAAAATGAATTATAGATGATTCAGATTTTTAAAGTCTTGCATGAGTTAGTTCTTATGGCTAATACTTTTTTTTCTTGTCTGAGTTTTCCTCAATGGGGTTTTTTTCAGTAAAAGTTTTAATGAGGTTAGTCTCGGGGAGGGGGTGTTAATTTTTGAGATTGTTGCAAGTGATTGATAAATAGGTAGGTGCCAACCTAGTTGGGATGTACCTAATTTTATAGTGATGCAACTTCAAATTCAATAAATAAAAAATAATAAAATTATGATACTTAGAGTTTCCATGATTATTATAAATTTTTTTAAAATGAATACTTTATTGGGATGTACTTATTTTATAGTGATGCAACTACTTAATTCAATGAATAAAATAATTATTTTACTTAGTATGACAAGTTTTTCTATTGAGATTCTAAAGTAAAAAAGAAAATAATTAAAAGAAAAGTAACATGACTACTATATATATTAGTCGTAATCCTTACATTTCATCTATTCCACACCAAGGTTCAACTCTCCCCATCTACATTTTTTAAAATTAAATCACATTAAAAGGAGGGGAAACGGGCCAGTCCGGTTATTTAACCGGGACCGGCCCGTGAACCGGCCTAGCCTGGACCGTCACAGGCCCGCCTCGTGAGTACACGGACCGATTCAGCGGTTAATCCTGAGCCGCTCTAAAATTACAGTGACCCGGCCCAGAACCGGCTCATGAACCACCTGAAAAGGCTCGGGAACCGCCCCTGAACCGCCTGGGCCAAGCCCGGTTGCCATCTCTAGTTGTAATTAGAAATGAGCCAATAGAGAGATTAATTTAAAATGGATGATTTATTAATAATCCGCATCATTATATAACATGTCATATAAAAATAGGGATATGTCAATATCAAAATGTCATGTAGCATGTACATGCATCATTGTAGTTTAAATTTATAATGAGTTATAATTTAAATACAATGTGAATTTTATAAATTTTAAATTGGGATTTAAATTTTATAAAAGTTTATAATTTTTGAAACTTCTTTTTTCTAAATTAATAAAGAGTTATAATTTTTTTTAAAACAACGAAAAATTCATTTTTCCAAAAACTAAATGGAATGGTCATTTACGTTGAAACGTTCCTAAGGTCCCCAACGCAAACTTGATTGTGGCACGAGGAATAGTTTAGAGCCGCCCTAGCAGTCCTTTCTTTAATGGGAGAAACTTGAGAATCGTGTCACTTTGAGTCATCGAGTTGCTTAAAAAGCTAAAGCTTGTAAATGAAGTGGCGAGGCAGGACCGTTCCTAGATGAATTGTTAGTTCATGACAATCTTTAAAACCGATGCGTTGGTTAAAAACTTAGACCGAAGCACATTGGAATCTTTTATAGGGGCTAGTTAATGGGGCTAAGCGATAAGAGGTAGTTTGGACGTTGTCCTTAGATAGACAAGTTATCGTTGTTGACCATAAAATCATGAAATAAATATTTTTATTGGATTTTTAAATATTTAAGTATTTGCATCATGCATCATACTTTCCTAAATGATTGAGTATTTATTCTTTTCACTAATCATTTGCTATCTCCACTCTGAACTATCTTAAATGCAAATAAACTTACTGGTCAAATTACATGGATTGAAAACGTAATCTTGATATAGTGCCGATGGTAAAAAAGTACAAGTTCTTTATCATCAATCGAATCATTGTTCGAGACCCATGATTATATTTTATCATCAATCTAATCACCGTTCACATTTTTCTTTTTCTTATCAATGAATATATATCTTTACTTGTATGACTTAGACGTCTCGTATTTCGTTCTCACCACCCATTGTCCCCTTGAGCCTACTGCTAAATCGACTCAAGAAGAAAAATATGCTTATGCTTCTTGGCTGCATTCTCATGAGATCCTCATATGTTACATATTGGCTTCTGTTAGCAATGTGTTGCAACAACAGCATCAGAACATGAAAACTGCCACTGATTTGATGTTGGACATCATCAAAATGTTCGAAGATCAGCGTCATCAAGCCAAACATGTTGTTGTGTGAAACTTCATGAACTGCAGGATGAAACCTACAACTTCTGTCAAATAACATATGATGATGATCATCAGTTATCTGAATGTGATAGAGATCATGGGAGTTGAGGTAGATGGTGAGACATAAGTTGATATGATCGTTGAGACTCTGCTTGACACTTTGAGAACTTCAAACTTAATTATTTGATGAATAAGTTGAGGTACTCACTTTCTGAGCTAAGGAAGGAGCTACAAGCTATTGAGACCCTATTTCTGAAGGGCAAGAGAAAGAATGGAAAGGCAAACTTTACTGAAAGCAAGACTTCCACTTATGGCACTAAAAAGAAACACAGGAGAGGTCTGAAGAAGGCTAAGAAGCATAACTCGAAAGTTGCGAAAGGTAAGGGCACTGTAAAAGTTAATAAGTCCAAAGACAAGTGTCATCATTATGGAGCCGTAGGCCATTCAAAACACAACTGCCGAGAATATCTCAAGGAGTTGAGATCTAAATGTATAATATTTGTTACTGAGGCATGTTATGTGGGTGACTCTACTTTTTTATGGATTGTAGACTCTGCAGCCACTAACCATATGTGTTGTTCCCTGCAGGAGTTCAGGGAAATCATATGGCTTGAAGAGGGCGATTTCAACTTCCGTTGGAGAAATGGAGCACTAGTATCAGTCGTATCTGTTGAAACTATTAAATTGTCATTCAATAATAGTTTTATGGTTTTACGTGATGTTTACTATATCCCGGTTTTTTGGAAGAACCTTATTTTTGTAGCTAGTTTAATTGAGCAATGATTCAGTTTGAATTTCATTGATAAAGATATTGGTATTTTTAGAAATGATTGCTTAATTACTACTGCACGTTTGATAAATAAACTGTTTACATAAAACCAATAGTTTCAATGACATATGACATTGAAGTAAATACTGATTTACAAATGGATAGTAAAACGTTGAAGAGACTTTGGATATGTTTAAGACATACAAGTCTTAAAACTCAACCGATCTAACTATTTATGGCACTTACGTCTTGGCCACATCAGCCTGGACAAGATTAAAAGACTTGAAAGAGATGGTCAATTGCAAAATTTAAGTGTGGGATCACTACCCAGATGTGAATCTTATATAAAAGGTAAAATGACCAATAAACCCTTTTCAACGATAGGTGGAAGAGCCACTCAATGCCTCGAACTTCTACATAGTGATGTATGTGGGCTATTGAATATCCAAGCAAGATGAGGTTATGAATACTTTGTAACTTTCACTAATGACTACTCAAATTTGGGCATTTTTATCTAATACACCAAAAGTCTGAATACTTTGAAACGTTCAAAGTGTACAAGGCTATGGTCAAAATGTAATTAGAGAAACAAATCAAAATGTTATGATCTGATCGTGGTAGAGAGTACGTGCTATGAAAGTTTGAAGACTTTCTTAATGAAGAATGTATTCTTTCTCAACTTAGAGAATCTGGCACTCCAGAACAGAATGGTATGTCAGAGTGAAAGAAGCGAACTCTGTTGGATGTGGTTAGATCCACGATGAGTTACTCATCCCTCCCAGATTAGTTCTAGGGATATGTCTTGGAAACAACAACATATATTCTGAAAAAAGTTTCATCAAAGACGGTGCCTGGTACGCCATATGAAAGACAGGTAACTTGGCCAATCGATCAGAATTATGTATGTTTGTAGGTTATCCTAAAGAATTATGGGCGAAAGTTTTCGTAAACTACCTTAGAATAGGGGGATGCCTAGCACATGTTCTGAAATTGAAGACAAGCAAGTTGGCCAGTCGATCGGAATTATATATGTTTGTAGGATATCCTAAAGGAATGAAGGTGTATGTCTTTTATAGTCTGACTCACAAGAAAACATTCATTAGCATGAATGCACGTTTTCTTAAAGAAGACTATATAAGAAGTGTGAAGTTGAGAAGCACTCTTGTGCTAGGGAAATTATTGAGTGGAGAACACCGACTCTCGAATCAGGAATTATTTTGATTCAATAATGGAATAACCACAGCAGGAGCTAAAACCTATGGAGCCTCGACGTAGTGGGAGGGTTGTGAGACAAACTGACAGGTACATGTCTTATGAAGAGGCCTTAACAACAGTCTCAAACAAGGATCGTGATGAAAATGTCTCCTACTCACAGGTCATGGCTGGTCCTGAAGCAAATCTATGGCAAGAAGCGATGAACGTTGAGATACAATCGATGTACTCAAACGGAGTCTGAAAACT
The DNA here is from genome assembly GCA_003255025.1 of Datisca glomerata. NCBI lineage: Eukaryota > Viridiplantae > Streptophyta > Magnoliopsida > Cucurbitales > Datiscaceae > Datisca > Datisca glomerata. The sequence goes on along the minus strand of QANY01007613.1, from coordinate 533,779 downwards.
TATAGATACTTTTGAATAGATAAAATGCGTATGGTGTAAATGAATTTATAAGAAAATGAGAGGTCGAGATGGGAATGTGGAGACATTCAAAACTAGGCTAGTAGCCAAGGGTTATACCCGAAATGAATGTATTGACTATGAGGATATTTTCTCATCGGTGACCATGCTTAAATCCATCTGAATTCTCATGTCAATTGTTGCTGCCCTCAATTATGAAATCTGGCAGATGAATGTCAAGACTGCTTTTCTGAATGGCAATCTTAAAAAACGCATTTATATGGCTCAACCAGATGGGTTCATGGAGAAAGGCTAAGAGGGCAAGGTTTACAAACTGTTGAAGTCCATTTATGGACTTAAGCAAGCGTTTTGATCGTGGAATATCAGATTGGATAAAACTATCAAGAACTTCAGTTTTAAATAGTTAGTGGATGAACCATGTGTGTATAAGCTAATACACGAAAGGAATGTGATTTTTTTTGTTTTGTACATGGATGATATTCTCCTAAATGAGAATGATGTTGGAAAGTTATCTGATGTCAAGATTTTGCTTGCAAAGCAATTTGATATGAAGGATCTTGGAGAAACTGCATTTGTCGTAGGTATTTAGATCTTTCGGGATCAAAAGAACAGACAATTGGTATGACATCTTATATTGATAAGGCGATCAATCGGTTTAGTATGTAAGACTCTAATAAGAGATATCTTCCTTTCAGGCATGGAGTCAGTCTCTCCAAGGGGCATTCTCCCAAGAATCCTCAAGAAGAGGAAGACATGAGAAAGATTCCCTACGCCTCAATCGTAGGAAGTGTCATGCACAAGACCTGAGCTCATAGAAAAATAAAAGAGTGCAAGGAAAGCTCCGTTGACCCTAAGCACAAAGTCATCATTATCCAGTGAAGGTGACGACCAAGGTGGCCCTCCCCCCTAAGCCCGAGCATCTGAACGGTCTAATTGTTGTGATAAATGACAAGATAGTCTCCATCTGGTCATCTCATAGGCACATCAACATTTAATATCCACCAGTTTTATGTCAAATGTCACCTCATTTCCATCCAATTAGTGCTAGGAAAGACAGATTTTGTGTCCCACAAAGGCGTATTCGACACGCTGCCCTCGACCCCGATGACTTAGATATAAGTACTTCCCCTAATCAGCAAAAGCGATATGTCTTCTCCCCCTACAAAACCTATGCCAAAATATCGACAAAGGACTAACTAAGGCATCGGTTTCTCACCATTAGGGTTCCTTGTCCGTGTTTTGCGTGGAGGCCGTGAGGAGCTCCACTTAGGAGGAAGAGTATGCTCACCATAAAGAGGAAAGAACGTGCATAACGTCACTTTGATAGATTCTCATGGTTAGAAGAACCCCCACACTTGTACTGTGGAAATTTTTGCTAAAACAGCTAGCGCCATCTGTGGGAAATGACTCAAAAGTCGTCTCTGCCTCTCCCGCAAAGAGAAAATGGATCTAATATTCCACGCCGATGATGTTCGGGAGGAAAGGGAAGATTCAACCTTTCTTCCATCGAACAAGTCACTCATTACCATCCAAACGACTACCCAACAAAGGAAGAATGATACGATGGTTGAAAGGCGTACCAGCCATCTCTCAAGTCATGATAGTCTCTTGCATGAAGATGATCGCCCCTTAGGGAAGCCGGGGCCACACCGAAACCAGATTTTAGAAGGTTGACTGTCCCTTTTGTAAGATTCTACTTGCGGTCGTCCCTGGAAGAAGAAGAATAAGGAGAATAAAGCCGCCGGGTAGAGATGAAGGTGAAGGCACCCAAAGGCCCCTCCGGGGGTAGTTTATGAGTAACAGCGGAGGGTGGAGGAAAGTATCGATGGACCACCCTCCATTCAATTTCTTAGTGCCCTTTTTGGACACCGACGATTTTGTAAAACTCCGGCACAGGCAAAGAATGACCACATTACATTGGTAAATGAGCCTAAGAACATCCCTAGTTGAAATACAAAGCCCTACACCAATCCCCCACCATGAGTGCATGCAAATCTGGGCTAGCCAGCTCCCATCTCCTGCATCCCACCTTGGAGAAAATGGAGGGACGATAGGCCCTATTGAAATTGGTATACGGGCTCACAGGCCAAGCATAATTTAGCACTCCGGTTAATAAACAGGGATGATCAAGACTTTTTACACCAATACCATAGCACAAAGATAATCAATCTCCATCATGTTTACATGGTTCCCTTTGCTACTGTTCCCAGATTGGTTACCATTATTCTGGTCCTTTTTGTAACGATAGTCTTTCGCTATGTGTCTGGCTTTACCGCATACCCAACAACTGTCCTTAATGCATTTTTTAGGATTACCTTTTTAGCATTGCTCGGCGGTGTCTTCCTTTCCGTACTCGACTGGTTGGATTTGTCACCTTCTACCACGTTTGCTTTCATCCCATAGGCTGCCTGCATCTCAGGATTACCTTTTTAGCATTACTCGGCGGTGTCTTCCTTTCCGTACTCGACTGGTTGGATTTGTCACCTTCTACCACGTTTGCTTTCATCCCATAGGCTGCCCGTATCGTCTTCTTGGCATTCTTTATTATCCTCCTTGATCCTCAGTCTGACGATCAGGTCCTCCATATTCAGCTCCTTACACTTGGGTTTAAGATAGCTTTTGAATTCCTTCTATGATGGTGGCAGCTTTTCATAATTGCAGCTACTTGAAATGACTCGTTAATGATCTTCCCTTCAGTTTGCAAGTTGTTGATAATAATTGCAGCTCCTCCACTTGATTCACGACATTGTTTTTGTCATCCATTTCATACTTCAAGAATTTTTTTTATGATGAACTTTTTCGTTCCAGCATCCTCGGACTTGTAGTTCTTTTCCAGAGCTTGCCATAATTTGTTCGCTGTTTTTAACGGTAAGTAGACATTATACATAGTGTCTACAAGATCGTTAAAGATGTAATTGCGGCAGAGTGAATCCATGCTTCCTTCACAAACTCGATATCCTTGGTCTGTTTGTCCTTCAGTATGACAAGGCAATCGTCATTCAACAAGTGTGTGAGATTCAAGGTGGTGAGATTCAAGGTGGTGAGATAAAATGCCATTTTCTGTTGCCAACGGTTAAAATCTTCGCCTTTGAATTTTTATGGCTTCTCAGCATGCATGTATTTGATTGTTGCGGTTTGCTCCATCGATACTGAATTTTGATTGTTGGTGGAAATGGAGCATAAATTTTGCATAGACCAAATTATAAACCACTCAGAACAATTACAACTAAAGTGATTGGTAATTACAACTTAAAATTTTAAATGACAAACGATTACAAATCAAAATAAAAATGAATACAACTCAAAAAATAAACAATGAACGATGAAAACCAGATTGAGGATTTCATAAATGCAATGTCCTAAAGATAGTATTCGTCATCTATACGATGCTTAGACTAAGACAATTGTCTCAACAGGATACAATAATCTCATATTGAGAACAACAACCAGTCTTTCGATCTTTGGCAGAAGTCTAGTATTTTTTTCTCGCAAACTCATTTAAAAGAACAAAATAGTAGTGGAAATATGAAACAGTAATGAAGCAGTATGTTCATAATAGTATGCAATGTTGAAAAGCAATCTAGAGCTCTATGTCCAGCACCTCTATTTATAGAGGGGGGCTGCTTGATCTTCAAGCAAAGTAGTTCAAAATCGTGCAGATAAGCTGTTGCACAATTTAAGGAGCTGAAGTGAACATTAGGGGCTTTGTTGGAGTGATTTACTGCTATGACTTGAATATTTCAAAGCCAAACGTTGGAGACTGCTTTGACAGATTCAAAGCCTTCCTCTCCAAGAAAAATAAGAGAAAATTCCAGCAAAAAAATTAATCCTTTGATTAGACCGGACCGGACAGAGTCAGGTCATGCCATTTAGGTCCTCCCTTGCCCACAAAATATGGGGTGCCCCTTGGGGCTAACCCCAATGCACTAGTGTTGGGTTTATGAACCCTACTAGCTTCTTTCATCTTTTCAATGTGGGACAACTTCCCACACTTGTTTTACACTTTCATTCACACACCACTTTTCCTCTTATTTTTCTTTTATTTTTCTCAACCTTTTCCAATTCCCTACATGAATGAAATGTGTCCTAACTTGATAAGAACAGTAGGAGAGGGAAATAGAGGAGACATGCATCAAGAGAGGTGTCTTTTGGACTTGAACTTTCCGTAGTTAGAATTTATTGGATTTATTCTGAAGAATAGTGAAACTACATTCTTGAACTGAACTTCCTCTTACATAAACCGAGACAACAAATTTCACACATATCATATTTTAATACATCTGAGCTCATACATTTTTGTTCATTTTGATCCTAAATAGATCTCGCGTTTTTAGAGCTTTAGAGAGGTTAAGCCATTGAGACCTCTCATAGAAGTGACCCCACTTTTTCTCTCATTTATGTGACAAAGATTAAGAGTATTTTGTCACTACTCCTCTAGCAAGCTAGACATCTATGTCATTAAATATTTATATATACTATTTTACCTCGACAGACAATACACTATCTTTATGTCATGGGAATAAGAAGAAACTATAAGTTTCTTAGTGTGTCAACGTGAATCATTCCTGCTAATTTACCTATTGAACCTAGATCTTGAGATCTCCTGTCAACTCGATTAAGTTATCACCTAAATGATTCATTGAATATGCTTTAGTCCTATTCCCTCCATGTTTGCTTTATTAGCTCCCTTGACAAACCTTTTGTCAGGCGATTGGCAAGATTCTCTTTTAACCTTATGAAGTCTAAGGAAATCACTCCATTGGAGAGTAACTACTTAATGATATTATGACTCCGTCAAATATGTCTAGACTTACCATTATACACATTATTTTTTGCTCTAAAGGTCGCAGCCATATTGTCACAATGGATACATATTGCTGACATAGGTTTTGACCATACTGGCATATCTTCCTAGAAATTTCTAAGTCATTCTACTTCTTCGCAAGCCTTGTCCAGAGCTATGAATTCTGATTTCATAGTTGAACTTGCTATACAGGTCTGCTTAGTTGAATTCCACGAGATAACTCCACCACCTAGGGTAAAAACATATTCACTTGTTGATTTAGTTTCTAAACTGTTAGCATCATTAAATCCTTCTATCACAGGTGGCTAGTTGGAGTAGTGCACTTCGTAGCCCATAGTGAACTTCAAGTACATTAGCACTTTCTCCAATGCACCGTAGTGATCACGCCCATGATTACTTGTATATCTTGCAAGCCTTCCTACTAAATAGGCTATATCAAGCCTACTGGAATTCATTATATACATTAAACTGCCAATTATTTGTGAGTACTCAAATTGAGAAACTCCAACTTCATCATTCTTGCTAGTTTTCTTTCAAATTGGCCAAAATTCTTTAAGATCTTTTCTACATAATGGGATTGAGTAAGGATATCTTCATCTTTAGTTCGCTTTACTTAAATTTTAAGAATGACATCTGCTAGACCTAAGTCTTTCATGTCAAAATTAGAAATCAACATCCTCTTCGTAGAAGATATTATATCCTTATGCGTTCTCAATATGAGCATGTCATCTATATATAAATATACTATGTCAAATTGATCACTAGTACTCCTAACATAGACACATTTATCACATTCATTTATCTTAAAGCCATTAGATAATATAGTGTGATCAAATTTCTCATGATATTGCTTTGCAGCTTGTTTTAATCCATAAAGAGATTTAACAAGTTTACAGACATTTCCTTCTTGGCCTTTAACCATAAACCCTTCATACTATTCCATATAGATTTATTCGTCCAATTCTCCATCTAAGAAAGTAGTCTTTACATTTATTTGGTGAATTTCCAATTTATGTAAAGCATCAAGTTCAATCAATGTTCTAATGGAGGTGATTCTCGTCAGTGGAGAATACGTATTGAAAAAATCTATACCTTCCTTCTATCGGTATCCCTTAGTTACCAACCAAGCTTTTAGTTTTCAACAGTACCATCAACTCTCAGATTTCTTTTGAAGATCCATTTATAGCCTATTGAATTATTTCAAGAGGGAGATCAACCAACATTCATGTGTTATTTTGCATAATGGATTCTATCTCATTATCGATTGCTTCCTTCTAAAAGAGAGCCTTAGGATTGGACATTGCTTCCTTGTAAGTTTGAGATTCGACTTTCGTCAAGTTTGATAGAAAGTCTAGACCAAATGAGGTACTCAGTTTAGCTCATTTACTTCTTCTAGGCTCAAGTTCAGATTCTTCATCAATCTGACCTCTAGATGAACTTTCTTCTAAACCTTATTTGACATTTGACTGTGCCTTCCTTCCTTAAAAGAAAAAACATTCTCAAAGAATTCAGCATTAACAGATTTCATTATAGTATTGGTAGTGTTAGAAATTTCAGACTTAATCACCAAAAATCTTTATGCAACACTGTTCAATGCATATCCAATGAAAACACAATCTACTGTCTTAGGTCCACGCTTGACTCTCTTTTGCAACGGTCATTGTACCTTTGCGAGACACCCCCACACTTTTAGAATTTTATAGGAAAGCAACTTCCCTTTTCACACTTCATAAGGTGACTTATTAGTCTTCTTATATGAAATCATGTTAATGTATGGTGTAAACTGTAAGTAAGGCCTCCCTCGACAAATTATGAGGTAGTCTGAAACTGTTCAACATACAATTCACTATGTCCTTCAAAGTTCTATTTTTCCTTTCAGCCACCCCATTCTGCTGAGGCGTGTAAGGTGCAATTGTTTGATGCACTATTCCATGATGAGCATAGAATTCAGTGAGCATCTTGGAGTCATATTCTCCACCTCGGTCAGATCTAAGCACCTTGATCTTCTTTCCAAGTTGATTTTCAACTGCAGACTTGTATGTCTTAAATATATCCAAAGTCTCATATTTTGTATGAAGCAAATATATATATAACAATATTTACTAAAATCATCAGTAAATGTAACAAAATATTTTCTACCTCCCCCACAAGTGTTAATTTCAGATAACATAAATCACTATGTATCAGATCAAGTAATTCATTTATTCTTTCTAAAGATTTAAAAGATTTACTTGCAAATTTAGATTTTATGCAGATTTCACATTTATTTCCTTTTTCTAGGTTAAATCTAGGAAGAAGTTCTAAATTAATCATACGTTACGTGGATAAAAAATTTACATGTCATAGTCTAGCATGCCAAATATTAGACAACTCAAAAATATAAATAGAAGATGCAGAATTTTCATTACTAGCAGCAGAAACATTAAGTTTAAACAGACCATCACAACCATAACCTTTACCCACAAACATCCATCCCTTAATCAAAATAAACTTGCCAGCATCAAATACAAGTTTAAATCCACTCTTACATAAAAGAGATCCTGAAACAAAATTCCTATGAATTTCAGGCACGTGAAGAACGTCGAGGAAAGTGAGTTATTTTCTGAAGGTAAAATTCAGCAAAACCTTTCCCTCTCCCTTCACGGTAGACTCTGAGGCGTTCTCCATGTAGAGAATTTCACCATTTTCAACCTTTTGATAGGATGAAATATCGTCTTGCCACTGCATGCGTGCTTCGTAGCACTAGTGTCAACCCACCAATATTTGGTGTCAGTGACCATACATATCTCAGACACCATAGCACATAGATCATCAATCTCCATCATGTTTGCATGGTTCCCATTGTTGTTCCTCAGTTGGTTACCATTTTTCTGGTCATTTTTGTAACGACAGTCTTTCGCTCAATGTCTAGCTTTACCGCACACCCAGCAATTGTCCTTAATGCATTTTTCAGGATTACCTTTTGAACATTGCTCAACCGTGTCTTCCTTTTCTTGCTCGATTGGTTGGATTGGTAACCTTTTAACACGTTTGCTTTCATCCCATAGGCCACCCACATGTCTTTTTTTCGCTCTTACGGTTATCCTCCTCGACCCTCAGTCTGACGATCAGGTCTTCAATACTCAGCTCCTTACACGTATATTTAAGATAGGTTTTGAATTCCTTCTATGATGGTGGCAGCATTTTGATAATTACAGTGACTTGAAATGGCTCGTTAATGATTGACCCTTCAATTTTCAAGTTGTTGATAATAATTGCAGCTCATCCACTTGATTTACGACAGTGTTTTCGTCATCCATTTCATACTTCAAGAATTTTTTAACGATGAACTTTTTCATTCTAGCATCCTCGGACTTGTACTTCTTTTTTAGAGCTTGCAATAATTCCTTCACTATCTTTAATGGCGAGTAGGTGTTATACACAGTGTCTACAAGACTGTTAAGGATGTAATTGCGGTAGAGAAAATCAGAGTGAATCCATGTTTCCTTTGCAGACTCGATATCCTTGGTTTGTTTGTCCTTTGGTATGAAAGGGCAGACTTCATTCAACAAGTGTGCGAGATTCAAGGTGGTGAGATAGAATACCATTTTTTGTTGCAAACGCTTAAACTCTTCTCATTTGAATCTTTACGGCTTCTCAACATGCACGGAATTGATTGCAGCAGTTTGCTCCATCGATATTATCTTTAGATTCTTGGTGAAAATGGAGCACAAATTTTATATAAACCAAATTATAAATTACTCAGAACTATTACAACGGAAATGATTAGTTAATTACAAATTAAAAATTCAAATGAAGAACGATTACAACTCAAAATAAGAATGAATAAAACTCAAAAAACAAACAATGAACGATGAAGATCAGATTGGGGATTGCACGAATATAATGTACTAAAGACATTATTCATCCTCCACACGGTTTTTAGAGACTACGACGATTGCCTTTAAAGGATATAACAATCTCAGATACAAACAGTCTCTCAATCTCTGGCAGAACTCTTAGTATTTTCTCTCTCAGATTCAATTAAATAAACAAAATAGTAGTGGAAAAATGAAACAGCAATGAAGCAATGTGTTCAGAACAACATGCAATGTTAAAAGCAATTTAGAGCTCTATGTCCAGCTCCTTTATTTATAGTGGGGGACTGCTTGATCTCTAAGTAAATTAGTTCAAAATTGTGCAGATGAGTTGTTGCACGATTTGAGGAACTGAAGTGAACGTTGGGGGCTTTGTTGGAGTGATTTACTGCTCTGACTTGATTGCTTCAAACCAAACTTCGGATACTGCTTTGATAGATTCAAAGTCTTCCTCTCCAAGAAAAAATAAGAGAAATTTCCAGCAAAAAAAATAATCCTTCAATCGGACTGGACTAGACCGGACCGAGCCAAGTCAAGTCGTGTTGAGCAGAGCAAGACGGACGGTGGTGCGCGCGCATGTATGGGGAAGACCATGTGCCATGTACGTCCTTCCTTCCCTACAAAATGTGGTGTGCCCCTTGGAGCTAACCCCCAGGCACTAGTGTTGGGTTTTTAAACCTTTATAGCTTCTTTCATCTTTCTAATGTGGGACAACTTCCCACACTTATTTTACACTTTCATTCACACACCACTTTTCCTCTTATTTTTCTCAACCTTTTCCAACAATCCCCCACAAGAATGAAATGTGTCCAAACTAGACAACAACAGTAGGAGAGGGAGGGAAACAAATGAGATATGCATCAGGAGAGGTGCCTTTTGGACTTGGACCTTCCATAGTGAGACTTTATTTGATTTATTCTGAAGAACAGTGAAACTACATTCTTGAATTGAACTTGTTTTGAGATAAACTGAGACAACAAATTTCACAAATATATCCTCTTAATACAACTGAGTTCATACAATTTTGGTCCTGAGTAGATCCCGGATTTTTAGAGTTTTAGAGAGGTTAAGCTACTAAGACCTCACATAGAAGCGACCCGACTTCTACTCTCATATAGGTGACAAAGATTAAGAGTATTTTGTCACTACTCCTCTTTCAAGTAAGACATCAATGTCATTAAATACTTACGTATACTCTTTTACGTCGACAAATAACACACTATCTTTATATCATAGGAACAAGAAGAAACTATAAGTTTCTCAACTTGTCAACGTGAATCATTCATTCCAGTTTACCTATTGAACCTAGATCTTGGGATCTCCAGTCAACTAGATTAGATTACTACCTGAATGATTCATTGAATAGGTTTTAGTCTCATTCCCCTTGATATTTGCTTTATTATCTCCCTTGACAAACCTTTTGTCAGAGGATAGGCAAGATTCTCTTTGGCATTATAAAGTCTAAGGAAATCACCCCATTGGAGAGGAACTACTTAATGGTATTATGTCTTCGTCTAATATGTCTAGACTTACTATTATACATATTATTTTTTCTCTAAAGGTCGCAGCCATATTGTCACAATGGATACATATTGCTGACAAAGGTTTTGGCCATACTGGAATATCTTCCAGGAATTTTTTAAGTCATTTTACTTCTTCGCAAGCCTTGTCCAAAGCTATGAATTCTTGTTCCCTAATTGAATGTGCTATACAGGTATGCTTAGTGGACTTCCACGAGATAACTCCACCACCTACGGTAAAAACATATCCACTTGTCGATTTAGTTTCTAAACTGTTAGAAATCTAGTTAGCATCATTAAATCCTTCTATCATAGGTGGATAGTTTGAGTAGTGCACTCCGAAGTTCATAGTGAACTTCAAGTACCTTAGCACTCTCACCATTGCACCCCAGTGATCACACCCAGGATTACTCGTATATCTTGCAAGCCTTCCTACTAAATAGGCTATATCATGAGTAGTGAAATTAATGATATACATTAAGCTGCCAATTATTTGTGAGTACTCCAATTGAGATATTCCAACTCCATCATTCTTCCACAACTTACAGTTTGGGCCGAAAGGAGCAACTGGTGGTTTGTTTTCAAATTGGCCAAACTTCTTTAAGATCTTTTTTACATAATGGGATTATGAAGGATATATTCATCTTTATTTCGCTTTACTTGAATTCCAAGAATGACATATGCTAGACCTAAGTCTTTCATGTCAAAATTTGAACTCAACATCCTCTTCGTAGAAGATATTATATCCTTATGCGTTCCCAATATGAGCATGTCATCTACATATAAGCATATTATGACAAACTAATCACTAGTACTCTTAACATAGACACATTTATCACACTCATTTATCTTAAAACCATTATATAATATAGTGTAATCAAACTTTTCATGCCATTGCTTTAGTGCTTGTTTTCCCATAAAGGGATTTAACAAGTTTACATACCTTTCATTATTGGCCTTTAACCACTAACCCTTCAGGCTGTTACATATAGATTTCTTCATCCAGTTCTCCATTTAAGAAAGTAGTTTTTACATCCATTTGGTGAATTTCCAAATTATGTAAAGCATCAAGTGCAATCAACATTCTAATGGAGGTGATTCTCGTCACTGAAGAATAGGTATCGAAAAAATCTATACCTTCCTTCTGTCGATATCCCCTAACTACCAATCGAGTTTTGTACTTTTCAACAATATCATCAGCTCTTAGCTTTCTTTTGAAGATCCATTTACAGCCGAACAGTTTATTCCCATGAGGGAGATCAACCAACATCTATGTGTTATTTTGCATAATGGATTCTATCTCATTATGACTGCTTCATTCCAAAAGAGAGCCTCAGGATTAGACATCCCATAGGCCGCCCACATCGACTTCTTGTCGTTCTTATGATTATCCTCTCCGATCCTTAGTCTAACGATCAGGTCCTGCATACTCAGCTTTTACACTGTTGTTTAAGATAGCTTTTCAATTCCTTCCATGATGGTGGCAGGTATTCGATATTTGCAGCTACTTGAAATGGCTCGTTAATGATCATCCCTTCAGCTTTCAAGTTGTTGATAATAATTTGTAGCTCCTCCACTTGATTTACAAGAGTGTTTTTGTCCTACATTTCATACTTCAAGAATTTTTCGACTATGAAAATTTTTCATTCCAGCATCCTTGGACTTGTACTTCTTTTCCAGAGCTTGCCATAATTCCTTCGCTATCTTTAACGGCGAGTAGACGTTATACAGAGTTTCTACAAGAACACTAAGGATGTAATTGCGGCAGCAGAGTGAACTCATGCTTCCTTCGCAGACTCGGTATCCTTGGTTTGTTTGTCATTCAGTGTTACAGGGCAGTCTTCATTCAGCAAGTGTGCGAGATTCAAGGTGGTGAGATAGAATACCATTATCGGTTGCCAACGCTTAAAATCTTCACCTTTGAACTTTTCTGGCTTCTCAGCTTGCACAGATTTGATTGCAGCGGTTTGCTCCATCAATATTGTCTTTAGATTGTTGGTGGAAATGGAGCACAAATTTTGCATAAACCAAATTATAAATTACTGAGAACAATTACAACCGAAATGAATGGTAATTACAACTTAAAAATTCAAATGTCGAACGATTACAACTCAAAATAAAAAAGAATACAACTCATAAAATAAACAATGAACGATGAAAATCAGATTTAGAATTGCACGAATGTAATGTCCTAAAGACAGTATTTATCCTCCACACGATGCGGAGGCTATGACAATTTTAGTATTTTCTCTCTCAAACTCAATGAAAAGAACGAAATAGCAGTGGAAAATGAAACAGCAATGAAGTAGTGTGTTCATAATAGTATGCAATTTTGAAAAGAAATCTAGAGCTCTCTGTCCAGCACCTCTATTTATAGAGGGGGACTGTTTGATCTCCAAGCTATTGCACGATTTGAGGAACTAAAATGAACGTTGGGGGCTTTGTTGGAGTGATTTACTGCTCCGATTTGACTACTTCAAAACCAAACGCTGGAGACTACTTTGACAGATTCAAATCCTTCCTCTCCAAGAAAAAATAAGAGAAATTTCCAGTAAAAAATTAATCATTTTATTGGATCGAGTTGAGCTAGGCCAGGCCGGTCGAACTACGGCTCTGACGGTGCGGGGACGACCATGTGCTATCTAGGCCCTCCCTCCCGCAAAATGTGGGGTGTCCCTTGGGGCTAACCCCAAGGCACTAGTGTTGGGTTTATAAACCCTTTTAGCTTCTTTCATCTTTTCAATGTGGGACAACTTCCCACACTAGTTTTACACTTTCATTCACACACCACTTTTCCTCTTATTTTTCTCAACAATTTCTAACATTTTTACTCTCAAACTATCACTAACTTATACTTTAAACCTTAAGTTTTTAAAAATTGAAATTCGCTTCCTAAACTATTTAAATTTTTTGTAAAACCTTCTTTTTAGAACCGGTCATTTTCTTTTCTGTTGTAAAGGCCAAAATGTGATTGTTTTAGCTTCCCAAAATGACATTGTGTAACCTATTTCATGTGCCATTCCTTGCAATGTATTTAGCCTAATATGCATCATCTTTGGCTTACATCAACAACAAAGAACGATAATTTAAGAGTGAGATCAGAGACCATTGAATGACAATTTATTATTTGTTGTTGTTTGAGAACCTTTTTGAATCTTGATAGAAGAACAAGTGAATCAATAAGCTTGATAGAAAAATGTGTAAATTTCAAACGGAAACTTTATTATTCTATGGAATGTAAGCTGCAAAAACCCCAGGGGTCATTTGGTATAAAATTGCGAGTAAATGATTTTTGGAATAAAAAATTGCTAGAATATGATTGTGAGAAAGTATATGCCTAGAAAATTAAGATTATTTTGTTTGTTAACACTTGAAAATGTTCTGATTTAATGGTGAGAGTGTTAAATTACTTTGTTTGTTTTGATGGAATATGCAAGGGGGTGTTATAAACATTATTATGAAATTTCAATTTTACTCTCGGACTAAAAAATGTTTATGAATAGTAATTACTTAATTTATAATAAGATAACCAACATAAGTAATAACAAAAATGTAATTTTTTATTCAAATAAAATTATGAATTTTTTCGTGTATACTTATTAATTTCTCGACCGAACCATTATATTATGATACGTCGTGTAGATTTTCATCAAATATAGTCCATGCAATTGAATTAATACCGCTTCAAGTGTATTAATGTGGTATAGAATTTACAATATAAGATAATAATTCTTTCCTTTTTCCCATTACAATCTAATATTTATTTTTTCCATCAATCACATAATTAATAACATAAGAGATATGCCATAAGAAAACTTTCTTCTACCTAGCTAATCACAGATTTTAAATCTCCCAAAGACATAGTTGATAATCCATCAATTAACTGTCTAAATAGAAAAGGCATATAGGAGGATAAGAACTATAAACACGCGAGATAAGCCCCAACAAAATACTCGTCCGACTACACATTGTAAGCACCTAAGCCAAGATCCACATTATTATGCATCATATCAAGTAGACAACCAGATTTCAACAGGCCCTAAGAAAATATAAACAGGTTGTCTACAAAACATGGGTTTGCAATTTTGTAAACATTGACCATATATGATTAATTGCAATTTGATTAAGAAATCACTACGGGAAAAATTATATTACAGAAACACGAAGGCGAACTCTTTTGAGTTGCTTCTTCACTCGCGTAGAGAGAGAGAGGGGGAGGGAGGGAGAGAGAAAGAGAGATCAAAGGGAGAGCTTACCATGGGTCTTCTGCGACTGAAGCTCGAGCTCGTGAGTGAGAGAGAAGGAGAAGGGCTGAAACTCGTGAGTGAGGGAGAGTGAGAAGGGCTGAAGAGGGAGTAGGGTTTATGTATGCTCGAAATGAATATACCTCTCGAGTTAAAGGAGTATCAAAATACCCTTCATTGAGGGTATCTTGGCATTCCGATAATTAGGGGTGTTCACAGTTCGGTTCGACGACAAAACTGAACCAAACCATGAATGCTAAAAGAATCGAACCAAACCGTGACTTTCAGTTTGGTTCGGTATTATTAATTAAAAACAATTTTTTAAATGATATTATTGAAAAAATATATATATAATTAAAGTTTTACTTCGGTTCGGTTCAGCTTTATAAGAAATTATATATATATAAATTTAAAGTTTATGTTCAGTTCGGTTTGAAAACCACCAAAATTTCGAACCGAGCCGAAACTTCGGTTCGGTGATTTTTCCAAACCGAACCGAATAGACGGTAATGTTGTAGCCTTAAAAAAATAAACCAAACAAAGGTATATTCTATACACCCTCACATTCCTCGTATATCCTTTTAACATACTCACATACAAAACAAGCCCTCAAGGGCCAAGCGGGTAATGTCTTAGATCGATTTGGAATTTTTCTTTTCAGGTTTTAGATTTAAATCATCTTGTGTGCAATTAATTTCTTGGAGCCTATGCAAGTTGATGTTATAACTTACAAGCAGCGACTAGGTTTTACTCGTGTAGGGAGACTTCTGAAGACACAGTGCCTAAGACCTATTAGATTAGTCAAAATGCGTAAACTGGACCCGAACACCCATGTATATAAAAAAGTAATATGTAGAGTTCTTGTTGTATTTTTTTTTTGACAAAATTACAAATATATGGAGATGAAAGATAATGTAACTCGAACACAAGACTTCCCGGGACTTAACAACTACCAGTAGTCTTTACAAGAGCACAATCCATCCCTAAAATGGTGAAACCTATTGCAATCTCTAACAACAATTTCTCGGTTAAACTCCCTAGATAGCAATTTCATCACTTCATGGCAATCACCACATATCCTCAAGTTCTTAATAATTCGAATCGGCGTACCCTGTCTAGTCTTCAGAAAACAGAAGGCAACTGCCAGTTTTTCACTGTGAAAGGACAAAGCCAACTCCTTTACTTCCTCATCCAAATCAAGTAACACTTCCCTTGTATTACTAACAAATCCTTTCAACTTCAGCCTCTTCATAATCTCATCAAGCATCACATAAATCTCCCGGGTTTTGGGATGAGAATCGTCTCCTACGAAAAACTCGTAAAGGACACCTTCTACTTCCACCAGACTACAACCGGGAACTTTTTTCACACCCCTCACTTTCATAGCCTCTCTTATATGCTTCACTTGACTCCACCTACCCAATTTTGCATACACATTTGACAGAAGTACATAAGCACCACTGCTTGTGGGATCCAATTCAATTAGTTTCCTTAGAGCAATCTCGCATGTTTCAATGTCTCCATGCATCGTAGATCCATTAAGCAGAGATCCCCATATGAGCACATCAGGCTCCATAGGCATATACTTAACCACATTTTGAGCTTCCTCAATTAAACCAGCTCTTCCATATAAGTCAACTAAACAACCATAGTGTTGGATTAGTGGAGTAACACCAAACTCTTCGCTCATCTTCCTAAAATACTCCTTCCCTTCCATAACCAACCCACCATGTACACAAGCACAAAGAACACCTAAAAATGTCACAGCGTTAGGCTTCATATTACAATCTGTCATCTTCTTGAATAATTCAAGGGATTCATTGGCATGACCGTGCATTGCCAGACCTGATATCATAGCACTCCAAGCCATTACATCCTTATATTTAGAACCCATATTGGCAAATACCCATTTGGCTCTTTCTATACTACCGCATTTTGCATACATATCTACCAATGAGGTTCCTAATATTGCATCAATTTCCATTCCACATTTCTCAATATAAGTGTGTGCCCATTTTCCATGTTCAAGTGCACCCAAGCGTCCACAAGCTGAAAGTACACCCGACATAGTAAACCCATTAGGCTTAACACCATTTGCTTCCAACAGTTGCATCTCACGGAATAAAGAAAGAGCTTCTTTATACTCACCACACTTTACATACCCATTTATCATACAACTCCAAGATATCACATTTCCTTCGGGCATCAAATCAAACAATTCCCGAGCACAATCAATCAAACCCACCTGAATATACGCATTTATAATCGAATTCCAAGACGGTAAATCTGGTTGGGGAATTTCATCGAACATCTTGCGGGCAAGCGTCAAAACGCCACAAGAGGAGTACATATTGATTAGAGATGTTTGAACAAAAGGGTCGTTAGCAAGTCCAAAGAGGAGTGCTTGAGCATGGATTTGTCTTCCTGAATGGAGGTGAGGAGAGGAATTGAAAGAATGGAGGAGGAAAGGGAAAGTATGGAGGTCGGGTCCAACGCCATGGAAGCGCATGCGAAGAAAGACAGAGACAGTGGAATAGGTGGCGGTGGTTGGTCCTTGGCCGTGAGCCCGGATGAGAGTGTTCCAGATGAAGGATTCGAGGCTAGGGTGGGAAAGATGGAGAGTTGGATGTGTAGAGGAGATGAGCTTTAAACTCATTTTCTTTTCTTATATCAACGTTACTTACTTAATACTTAGTTGATAAATGAAATTTAATAAATTACTAAGTGTTATTTTATTTTCTTTCTTTATATTTCAGTGGGAAAAAAAATCTCTCTCAATAATATTTTTTTAATACCTCTCCTTAATATTTGGTCCAAGTATAATTAAAACTTTTCCAATTACAGAGGTCTTTGGCTACTTAATTCATGTAAGGTTCCTGCTGTAATTAAGTATAATTATTAGAAGAAAGTGCGACTTTTCTTTTTTAATGGTGAAAATGACACTTCCATAATTATATTCCTAATTAAATAGACATATTAGCAATTAATATAATTTCTTGTAAAAATAAATAATACAATGAAAATTTTTATACTTGATTAAGTTTTAAGTGATTAAGTAATACGATATTTATTTATAGATTGATAAATTAATCTATGAACAATTGATAAATCACTTTATCGTTTAAAATTTATTGAATTACTTAATCGATATATAATTACTCTAATACATTTTTTTTGCCTACCCATCAGACGGTGTCATCATTTGGTTAAAGGTGTCATCAAATGTCAACTACATATACTTTAGCACTCAATTCCATTACTTCACATAAAATTTGAAGTCTTTAAGATTGATCTTGAAATCTTTGAGATTGATCTTTTAAATTATTTACCGACAAAACAATAGTCTTTAGATTTTTTACCGGCAAAAGAGGTATTTAAAATTGATCTTGAAGTTTATTTATTGACAAAAAATGATCTTCAATATTGATATTGAAGTTATCAAGTGCGATCGTGAAGTCTTCAATATTGATTTTCAAGATTGATCTTGAATGCTTCTTTATTTGTTGACTCTTTATTAAGTGGTAAAGTAGATAGAGCTGACATTTGATGAGAAACTTATGTGAGAAACATAAGAGGAGAAAGATTTTTTGTGACTTTGAGAGCAAGTTAGTAGATAGTGGATCATGAATGTAAATTAATCAAAATTAATATATGAGTTTATTTTAGGCATTTAGTTAGACTAGGTGTCTAGAAAAGCAAAAAAAATCCCTCGTGATTTTGAGGTACGGACAACAAAATGGAAAGAGAGGGAATCACATTACTCTGTCGTCTCAACCGTTCCATTTGGGTTAGACAATCGTCTTGGATCACTGATTACTGTTCATCAGGCATACTATTATTCAGGAAATTTATTTAAAATAGACCCCAAACTTGGTGAATTATGTAATTTAAGAGAAATTTCCCTCTAAATCATTAGTCATGGACAACTAGAGGTGACAATGCCCTTTTTTGATGTGATGTGGCTAGCCAGCTGTTTTTAGACTGTCTTAGCTAAACTCAGAATACAAGAGTAGGGTCCCATTCTAGAGTGGGAGGCTCATAGGTCTGGATCGCTCGAAAGTAATATAATTTACTAACCAGAATTGGAATGACTAGGTTTTATAATTTCTTTTACTAACTATTTTAATTTTTTTAATAATATGTTAGATTAGGTTAAATGATGAGAGTGATAAAGAGATGTTAGCGAAGTTGTAATATTATGGTGCATCTACTTATTCATATTATCAACAAATTTATTTTAAAACATCAATATAAATATCATGGTTCGACCTTCGTAAATTAGCTCATCCTCGACAATGTGGGTCGACATTGTTAGAAGATGACTCTGAAGAATTTCAATCAATTTCAAGAGCATATCGAGCACGGAGGTTTCACGAGGATCAACCTTTGAGGTTACAAGCAGTTAATGGGATGAAGGTTCAAACATTTTTATTTCCTCAATGAGCTAAATCTCATATAAGAGTTATGTAACTTTATGTAAAAGAGCTTAATTAAGAAGCGTCATTGTTTCATTGTTGAAACATCTAAGCATCCGATCCAAGCTTAACCTAAGAAAAAAGCCATCCTCCTCTCTCTAATGTTTTCCCTCATGAAAGGTTTGTTAGAAGCTGAATAATGTTGAAGCAATTTATCGAAAATCCAAAATTTAAGTCTTCTGCTTGAATTTAGTTTGAATTTGGTCGAGAAACGCCCATCCAAAAGTTTGAATATTTCTAACATGTAAAAACGGTCCGAACCAATCTATTAATATTCTATTGGGAAATTTTGCATAATAGATAATATTAGAGGGGGTATTTTAAAAAAATAATAATTTTAGATAAATTTTTAATAATTTTAGACTATTATGTCTATCATCTATATATAATAAGATAATATTTCTCTCATGACCAGGTCAAGAGGAGCTCCTCCTGACCGTTGAGTTTGCTCAATAAAAAAAATCATGTGTTATATCACTTTTTATTTAATATTTAATTAAAGTTATGTGGATTCCATTAAAAATATTTTATTCGGTTAGACTCACAACAACTTAAATTAAACATAAAAAAACTAGTATATGATATTTTTTACGGGCAAACTCAGCGGTCATGAGAGAACTATTATCCTATATAATATACTAACAATTTTTTGGGTAAATCAAATATGTAAATATGATATACTTAAATGATATACCTTATAAATGAATAAATATTATTTAACCCCTAGAAAACTGTAATTAACAATATCTTAAATATCCTTGTAAACCGCTACTCTATTAACTTCCTCAATCAATTAAATCTTGAATAAAAAATCTTAAAAATAAATCAAATTAAATCAACAATAAATCAGTGATATTTTGATCGATAATCTAAATTCAAAAAATTCTAATAAATTGATAAATAGTGCTTGTTTTTTACGGTTATATAGTATATCACAAGTAAATAAGTGATATACTATATACCATCTACAATTATGATAGAAATTAATGCTTGACTTTTATACTTACATTTTTCATAACCGATATCTACCAAAAATTTTAAAAAACACCAAATCCCTCCCTCAATAACCTTAAAAAACAGAGCTGCTACTAACTTCCCTATAAAACATTAATTAACAAAATATACCAATTTTGAAATCCACCGATCATAATTCACTAAAAAAGTCAGAAAGTAAAAAAAAACCTTAATTATGGTTTTGGAAGCTACTAATTAACCATGGTAAACAATAACTCTCATTAATTATCAATCAACCATCCAACAACAAAACAAAAAAATCCAAAAAACCCCCACTCAGCTCCTGAAACCTCCATCTACAGAACAGAGAGAAACCTCATTGACGCCGTTTTACAGAGCATAGAGAAACTCCATTGACGCGGTCACAAAGCTCAGTCAATATAACAACGTTCCAGCCTATCTCTTCTATCATCTCCAATAATATAGTAAGATTTCAATATATGATGTATTGTATGAGATCAAAACTACATTTTGATATCTGAAAATAGTTGATTTACATTAAGAATAGGATAATATATGTATTATGCTAAATAAATTATTGATATTTATTGATCAACCAATATATTTACTGTTTCATACAATAAACTCACTATTGAAAATATATATTGTAAAGGAAAAAATTCATGGTCTATGAAAATTGATTGTGAATTCCCTACATCATAATATGAAAATATAAAAATAATTGAGAGAGAGAATGAGAGAATAACAACACCATGATTTACGTGGAAACCCCTTAAAGGGAAGAAAAACCACGGAGAGATTTTGATAGTATTTCATTATGAAGAAAGGGTTTACAAGGCTAATGTAATCTGCATTGTCAGTTTGTTTTTCATGGGTGTTGAAGGTTGTTGTGTTATATGTTGGACAAATCTTATCCGCTCTGATTTTTTTAACTCATCCTTCCTTCGAATGGATTTCTTTTCTGATCTCCTTCCTCTTTTTTTAGTTTGGTTCCTCTTAGCCTAGCTGTTGTAGGCGGAGCTTCGATCATCTGGTAGTCCGCAGGTGGCAGTTCGTGGGTTTCATCGGCCCCTCGAGATGGTTGTTGAATTTGCATAATTCAATTCCATGAATTGTGTTAATAATATTTTTTTAATAATAATTGTACAAAATAGATAAATCAAATCAAATACGAATGAGTAAATTACCGTTCTTCGCTTTATTTTTGGTTCCGTAGTCATTTTTGTTACTACTTCCGCATCCATTTCTTCTTCTGCTTCTGTTGTTGGAAGCACGTTTCATTTGGTGTGTTCTTCGCTATAATCTGGCGCCCTAATTCTCATTCTCGCTAAGAGTCTGATCTAGCACCCTAATTCCCATTCTCGCTAAGAGTCTGATCTAGCGCCTTAATTTCCATTCTCGCTAAGTGTCTAATATGGCGCCCTAATTCCCATTCTTGCTAAGAGTTTGATCTAGCGCTCTAATTCTCATTCTCGCTAAGAGTCTGATTTGGCGCCCTAATTCCCATTCTCACTAGGGGTCTACTCCGACGCTTCAGTTTCTGTTCTCGCTAGGGGGTCTACTCCGACGCTTCGATTTCTGTTCTCGCTAGGGATCTGCTCTTACGCTTCAATTTTTGTTCTCGCTGAGGGTATGTTCTTACGCTTCGATTTATGTTCTCGTTGGGGGTCTGCTCTTACGCTTCGATTTCTGTTCTCGCTAGAGGTCTGCTCTACTCGTATGCTTCGATTTTTGTCCTCGTTAGGGGTCTGCTCTCACGCTTCAATTTCTGTTCTAACATTTTGACTCTCCTTAATCATTTCTTTTGTCGCTTCTCATCCGTTCTTCACTTTGTTTTCGGTTCCGTGGTCATTTTCATTACTACTTCCGCATCCATTTCTTCCTCTGCTTCCGTTGTTGGAAACGAGTTTCATTTGGTTTTGAGCATTTGAGGGAGGGATTTCTTTAAGTTTTTTTTCATCTCTCAATGAAATAACCAAATAAAAAATAAAAAATTCACGGTCTATGAGAATTGATTGTGAATTCCCTACATCATAATATGAAAATATAAAAAATAATTAAGAATGAGAGAATAACTACACCATGATTTACGTGGAAACCATTAAAGGGAAGAAAAATCACGGGAAGATTTTGATAGTATTTCATTATGGAGAATGTGTTTACAAGGCTAATGCAAGCTGTATTGTCAGCTTATTTCTCATGGGTGTTAAGGGTTGTTATGTTCTGTGTTGGAGTTACATCTTGCCTTTATTTATAGGCATTCAATCAATTACATAGAATCTGATATAACTTATCTAATTCTATCTAAAAATAGGATCAACAGAATATTCCCTGAGATTTAGCTTATCAACATTAACAACTTAGTAAATCTTGACCATCTGATCAATCCAATGGTCTTGATTAACTTTTCTTTAAATTGCCACGTCGACAATCCATGTACTTTCGTCTGATTGGTCTATTTTTCATAACCGCCTAATTGATCCTACAATTCTCGCTCTATCTTCTCTTCGATGGAGTCTTTAGTCTAGATCTTTCCATGCGTCATGTGAAAGTTTTCCTGTACATCTTGCTTATCAGTATTAACAACTTTTCGAATTTGAATCATTTGGCATAGTGTGGCGAATCTGATAGTTGTAGTGATTGCTACCAGCTTTGCCACGGTGATGATTCCCTCGATTAGCTTCCCTGACTTTTACGACTCCCTATGTGAATTTTATACTTCAACTATCTTGGTTAGGCGAGTAGCTCCAGATCAGCTTCTTCAGATCTGTCAACATGGCAAATTCAACTATTCCCATAATGATTATGTGACATTTGCTTTAATTATTTTTCTTCTCCACTGATGTGGCCGAAGACCGTGAATTTTTTTCTTTACATATATATATATAATGATTTACTCCAAACAAGAAAAAAAAATGATTCGAAAAATACATCACCAAATCAAATGAACAATAATTGGATTGTGAAGTTTGAGATGTTTATAGAATATGAATGAATAGCAACACTGAATTAGTCAGGTTTTTCTTCAAAAACTTGAAAACAAAGCTTTGTGATTGTCTGTAGTTAATGGAGAATGAATGAAACTAAAATAATGCTGATTTTTCTTCAAAGGAAGCTAAAAATCCGGACATCATATCACATTAATAGAAAAGATAATTTCCATGACAGAAATTCACTAAAAAGGAAAATCGAATCAACCAATTGTTATTCATTTAATTTAAATTAAACAGAATATGTATCAAGAATAGTATTTAATGAATTTTCCTAAAATCGTGATATCTCATTAAGTGAAAGGGCCATACAAAATCAGATTATTACATCTATCAATATAGGTTAAAATCGTGAACAGTAAAATCAACATTTGATTGATGACGTGACATCCAAAAACTTTTATTTACCTAATATTTTGAAAAACTCACTATCTCTTAAACTATTTTTTAAAACTTATCTATTTGATGCAATTACTTTATTCTATATGAAACCCGTTTAAATGACTCATTCGGGCCAGCCCGAATGTTCATGTAGACATTAAAGCGACCAACCCCAACCATCTACCACATATGGGGATCCGGACAAACTTCAAGCATCATGGATAAGGCACAAGACGAGTTGGGGTGCGAGTCAAGCACGCACGCACATACCACTATCTCATCCGAAAGAGCAACCTATTCTAGAAAAGGATGGGCCATTTCAAATGCCAATCTCATCAAATTTGGAACTTTCTATGCGTTAAGATAACTATTTGGAATTGCTCCACTTCTTAACGACTCTTACATATTTGATTGAAAAAAATTTCTAGCTTTGTCCTTTGACCAAGTTGGTTTTCATTTACCATACCCTTCTTTCTAAGATGGAGGTTGAATATCATGAGGTATTGTTCTTCCTCCTAAATTTGTATTTTTTTCTAGACTTTTTTTCTTTTTGAATGGTTTTGAGATTGATGTTTATGGCGAATTATTGAGTTTGGTTTGGTTTTGAATGAGGGAATTACTAGGAATATATAAGGACTTCAAGAGGAGTGCAGCTTTTTAGTTGCAGATGGCTTCCTTTTTCTTCTCCCAAGGCACTTGTCTTCCTTTGCCATGGTATGAAAACGTATTATCGTTATCTAATAAGGTATTAATCATTTTTATCTAATAAGGTATTATCTAATAAGGTATTAATCATTTTTATCAACTCATCTCATGGAAATGTATATTAAGTCAATAGAATAATTCACTATAGTGGCATTACACTATGCAGGATATGGCATGGAGTGCAGTGGCTTCATGAGAGGTAATTATGAAATAATCTCAATTCTTCTCTTTCTTATTTTTTTCCTCTCTCTTTTTGAGTTTTCTTTTCATTTCATACAGTAGTCTGTCGATGATGATAAGTATATTCATTGATGGATTTAAGTTGTCAAAACTTTAAAAAATAATTTCATGTAATATCAATGCTAGCTCAATACCATTTTAAATTTTGCAATTTAATTTTATGATTTCTCACTTAAGGCGTGTTGATAAATATATAAGAAAAAATGAACTCCAAATTCTGAGCTATATAGATGATATTACTAAGTGTATTAACATATCATAATTGATAAATGGGTTTTAAGTAACAAGTGAAATTGATTTAATAGTTTTAACTAATTTTCTTTTCTTGTATCAATGTTAATAAATGAAACTTAACGGTGAGATTTTTCCTTTGGAATGGTGAATCCATAATTATATTCCTAATTAAATAGACTTATATAAGCAATGAATACAATTTCTAGTACAAATAAATAATACAATTTCTTGTCCACCAATTAGACTCTCAACTAGTTGAGAATGTAATAAAACATTAAATTCTCAACATTTAAATTGTAAATAAAACAATGTACACTATATCTAATTTTAAAGTTCATTTACTGAGAAATAATGTAGGTTGTGGAAGCAGAATAGCATCGGCAGGATATGCAGTGTTTGGGATAGACTATGAAGGACATGGCCGATCAAGAGGTGTCCGTTGTTACATCCAGAAGTTTGAAAATATCATTGACGATTGCAATGATTTTTCCAAGTCTATTTGTGGTGCGCATTCAATACATTCCACTCCGATGGATTATTTCTTATAAATTTGAAAAATGTGCAAATTTCCACAACTAATATTCAAAATCGATCCTAATGGGTGTATCAGTACAGGAAGAATTCAGGGACAAAGTTAGGTTCTTGTATGGAGAATCTATGGGTGGAGCTGTGGCCCTTCTCCTTCACAGAAAAGACCCCAGATTTTGGAACGGCGCCGTTCTTGTCGCTCCTATGTGCAAGGTCATTTATTCTAAAATTTCTATATAATTTGAGCTTAAAAATTGATTTTTTTATCATTTTCTGAATATTTATTTTAATTGACTATGAACACTACACTATCCTACGTGTGGACAATAAATTTTAAGTGGGGATAGATATTTTTTATTCTATTTAAACTAAAGAACTTTTGCTCTATATATCATATTAAATTTGTTAAATTATCAATAATCGTAAAAGTTTAAGTTATTAGAATACGACACAACATGGTCAATATATATTTGAAAGCATTAATCGACTGTTTAGATTGAATCTTCAAGACTACACAATGCACTTTAGTAGAAAGAAAAAAGATTGAAGCTTTTAGATATTGGTCAATGCTGCATAACTTAACAGTTAACAACTAAAAAACTATGCATGAAACTTCGAATTTGATCATTTAATTAATTGTTAATATTTTTTGCTCTAAGCTCTTTATGCCTATACGCCAATGTGTCTAAAAAATATTGCAGATATCTGAGAAGGTGAAACCACATCCATTGGTGGTGAATATTTTGACCAAAGTGGAAGAAATTATACCGAAATGGAAAATAGTGCCGACAAAAGATGTAATTGATTCAGCTTTCAAGGATCCTATAAAGCGTGAAGAGGTAAAAAAAAGCAAAGAAAGTTAACAAAATTTTACATTTTTGTAGCGAGAGAGTTAAGAAATGGAACGAGGTTGATTGAATAATGATTGCAGGTTAGGAGTAACAAGTTGATATACCAAGACAAGCCGAGGCTTAAAACAGCCTTGGAACTGCTTAGGACCAGTATGAGCCTTCAACACAGCTTACATGAGGTTTGTTTTTTGGTTTTACATTAAATACAACATCACTTCAAAAGATAATAATGATGTATTATTACATCAGATTTTGTTATAGTTGACATATTTGAGCAGGTGACATTGCCATTCTTTGTGTTGCACGGGGAAGCAGACACAGTGACTGATCCAGAAGTAAGCAGAGTGTTACACGAGAAAGCAAGTAGCATCGACAAAACTATCAAATTATATCCAGGAATGTGGCATGCTTTAACTTCAGGAGAGCCTGATGAGAATGTTGATATTGTCTTTACGGACATCATATCCTGGCTTGATAAGCGCATCATTGGACAACACTGCAAAACTCACTCTCGTAAAACTAATATTTATGGAATGAAAGGGCGTTTACTTCCTCACTCAGCATTGTAGCTCAGTTTTCATCCAACCATGCTCCGTGAATAAAAGACTATATGTGTTGATACAATGGTTAAGATCCATACTCACGTCATAATTTTAGGTCGTGGTATCTTTAATTTTCATAAGAAATTATAATTTTTGTAAAAAAATTGTTTATATGAATAAAAAAGATAATGTTAGATAATCTTTGGATGTTTTAGATGAATATTAATGTAAATATTTTGAAAGTCCTATCACGTTCATGGTTGCCCATCACACAGTGATAATTGTTGTTAAAGAAATTATAGTAAGTAGACAACTTTTAACCACGACTCTATCATGTCCGAGGATTAGCACGAATAGTCCTCCACTTTCTCATCTATTTTTTGCGGACGACAATATGATTTTCATTAAAGCAGATATTAAAAATTGTACAAGCATCCAAAATATCCTCCAGATTTATTCCAAAGCTTCAGGTCAGAGGATAAATTTCGAGTAATCAGTAATCACCTTTTCTCTGAATTACTGACCCCTTAAGTCCAACAACTCTTACATTTGGCGTAGTATTCTTTAGAGGAGGGAGCTCTTTTCAAAAGGATACAGATGGCTTATTGGTGATGGACATTCAGTTTGGGTCTTTAAAGATCCATGGCTACCCCGACCAAATACTTTCAAATCGATTCACTTGACTATGGGCAATTAGGATCTGAAAGATTCTGACTTGATCCTCAGCAACACTTAGAATGGAGCTGCTCTGGATAATTGCCTAACTCAGGAGGATATGGACTTAGTACTGTCCTTACCAATTGTGGACGGGGATGCATAGGATTCAATATGCTAGCATTATGATAAAAAAGAGGTTATCTTCGGTCAAAAGCGGATACCCTTTGGGCTGCTCCATCAAAGACACTGGGAACTCATCTTACGAAGGGGACACCTTTCGGTGGTGGAGGAATCTTTGGGGCCTCAAGTTTCCATCCAAAATCAAAGTTTCTATTTGGCGAGCTTTCTTGGAGAACATTCCCACAAAGAAGAATTTCATGAGGTTGAAAATTACCTTGGAGGACTGCTACCCCTTATGTGGGAATGTGGACTCAACATTACACGCCCTCTTCTTGTACAAGGCAGTCTGTAAGTTCTGGGAGAAGACTAACTTTTACTGGCTGGATTTAAAAGGTAAGCATCACTGGTCCTTTATGGATTTTCCACTGTTTTACTTCTCCATTTGAGCTTGCCTGATTTATCTAAAGCTCTCAGTTGGTGCTGAAAATTTTGGGAATGGAGGAACAATTCCCTGCATGGTAAAAAAAACTTGGCATGGTACTGATTTAGTGAGCTGGGTGGATAATTATATCAAGGAATTCATTGTGACAAACTCCCTTAGCAGCCCCCCTCCCCCCAATTCCCAGGTTAGGCTGTCGTCTTGGTTGAAACCTCCCCACGAAAAAATTAATTGAATGTAGACGGAGCCACGAGGAGAGGTTTTGTGGCGGTTGGAGGTATTTTTAGGGACGATCATGGCTCAGTGATGGGAGCTTTCACCAAAAGATTTGAAGGAAATCACCTGCCTATTATAGTTAAAGGTCTGACTATTCTCAAAGGTCTTAAACTTGCTACTTCATGGAATATTTCCCCCGGTTATGTTGAGTCGGATTGCAGCAGTTTAATTGAGAGAACGAACTCCTCAAATATGTATGTCTCTGAATTAGGTTTGATTATTGATAGTTGTAATTCTATCCACCCCATCCATTTCTATTTTTCTTTAATTATATCCCTAAACTTCTTAATGAGCAACCTATAGGCTTGCTGTTTCGATTTATTAGTTTCGGATGTCGTGCCTTGGAGGGAGTCAACCCCCAGTTGTGACTGACATTTTGGTTTATGAGTAGTTTGCCTGCTTTCCGATGAGTTTAAAAAAACATGACTCATCATTCTGTTATAAAAGTCCTATTTTCATTTCATTTATTTAATGTTAATTAAATGATTATTTTATTGTACGCCTACACACTCCACCCACCATGCCGTGTAACTCTTTAATCTCACCGTGTAATTCTTTAATCTCGATCCATTTCACGTAGTTACAATCATGACATCGTTTTATTTCTTTTTCTCTTTTTTAATCATTGCATAAGAGGGACCGGGATCTACCCTAACTCTTCATAATATGATGAGATAATGTTGCATTTGATCGTTCTTGCTAAAAACCAACGACCGACCTAAGCCATTTTTTAAATTAACAGACCATTTAATTGAACAATAGCAAATATTATATGTTTCAGAACAAGAGGTGATGAATTTTCATGAAAATATACGTTTTTGTTATTATTTTAATTTTAGATCATTTGTACTGGACTACTTAAAATTGCATGTTTATGTACTCTTTTGAGGGTATGAGGAATGGTCAATCCCAATATATCCCAGATAAGGAACACTGCGTCTATCAACCCTTTTAATGAATGTCCCTCACTAGATGTATGGTAGAGTCAAAAATCACAAACATTCAAAAAGAGAACATCCAAACTTAGATATATCATTTCTCAAAAGTTCTATAAAGTGATAAGACCCTTAATTAGGTCTAAGGAAGGCGTGTCCCTCGATCAATCAGACTCACCTTCAAGACATGTATTTAAGGGAAGGCTTTAGAGATATCTTATCGGGAGAACTGCAAAAATGATCAACTTTTCAGTTCAAACTGTAAAAATATCTGAAAAACTTTTTATCATAAAAATGGCCAGAATAAGGTAAATAATTTATTGTATTTTTGATAAATAAATTATTTACTTTAGTTATTTTTACAAATAATTTTTTTTATCATTTTTACAGTTTTAGCTAAAAATTTGACTTTTTCAATCATTTTCCGTATCTTATAAAAATCTAGTTTATTTTAAAATATTTGAAACGAGTTGAGAAAAGAAATATTATTTCAGAATAATGCATGATGTCGTGTTCGAGCAGGATTTGCACACATGTTTACAAACAAGACATTGACAAAAAAGAACTTTAGAAACAGGAAAATAAACATTCTACTGAACATCTCAAGCTCTACATTTTATAAATCAGATTCTTTCTATATGGAAAGAAGAATAGAATGAAAGCTAAGATGATCTGACCATTATTATATAATGATGGTCACGATGCATCCCACAATTTTGTTTACTCCTAATCTTTTTCATCAACGTTGAAGATCTAAATCAGATTTGATGAAATAAAAAAAAAACAGATTTGATGAAGAAGCAAAATCAGATTTGATGATTAAAATCTCTTCAGTAGAGTTTTCTTGGATTAAACTATTTTAAGTTTCAATTTTATATTGTATCTTTTAATTTTATGTTTTACACATACGACGAGATTCTCCCTTTAGTTTGTTATGATTTTATTTGGTCATTTACGTTTTTTACCTTTTATAAAATCAACTGTATGTTTTTTAAGTTTTATTATTTTTTATTCATTTGCAGGATGTCGTTGCTCCACGTCTCGCTTCTTCCTTGTCTCTGGTAGTTTTTGCCTAGCCATGAGTTTTCTCTAATTTATCGTCCCACAAACATCGTCTTCCCATAACTTCCTCAACCAAAACACCCACTTCCTTCTCTCGCAAACCAACCCCTAAAACCCCTTCTGTATCGCCTCCACTATCCCTCACCCAGGACCTCCGATCCAATTTCAAGAAAAAATTATCTATCTCGACTCCATCGGTTTCAACTTATTCTCCCTTACTGAAAACCACCATCCAGTTGTCTCCGTATCTCTAACTGATATTAATTTTCTCATCGATTTCATGATCTCTATGAACTTCATTGCCATCGAGGTCTGCAGGATCATCAGGACCAGATCTGGTTGCGGCTTCCCTGACCGCCGTGACCAAATCTGATCTTGCCTTCCTTCACCGTGATGGTATATAAAAAAGGCTTCGGCATCATTTCCATCTTCGAACCCTAACATCATTGAACAAAAACAAAGAAAAAAAAGCAGCAGTGGAGAAATCTCAGTCCAAGCTCAAATTGCACGAATCTCGATTGTAAATAAGGGAAGAACAAGTTTAAATCTTACGAATGTCAATTGTAAGTGCTATTTACGGTTTCAATCTATTCTATTTACGATTTCAATCTCTTTTTTTGTTCGAAATTGTTTTCATTTGAAATTACTTTTCGTTCGAGTTTGATATAGATCGAAATTGTTTGAATTAGTTCAAAATTATTTTGAATCGAGTCTGATTGGAGGTTGAGGCGACAAATGGGCTGGCTTGACCCGTGAAACTGGCTATCACGACAAATGGGCTGGCTTGACCACCATGTTATAATTCGGCCTGGCCCGGTCTTGAACATTACCTGGCCGGTTAAGGCCCGCGGGCCAGGTTCGGGCCATCACGGGTTTTGTCTTCAAGGACTACGGCCCGGTCAGTCCGTGAATCCATTTTTTTATCTAAAAACTTGAATAATTATGCATGTAGTGAGGTTTGAACCTTTGACATATCCCTTATAAATCACACTCTTTACCAATAGATTAGGACAGTTTTTTTTAAATATATTGTAAAAATATATTCTTATTGTCTTTTAACACATTTTATCGAAACTTTAAATAATATTCTTTTGAGGTAAACGTATTTAACTAAATAAATAATAATATTTTTCATTTAAATGAATATTTTATTCAATGAAAAAATAGATTCATGGAAATTTTTAAAAATATTGGTTTAATATTCCTGATATTTGTTATTTTGTTAATGAACATGAATTATAAATTAGTTATTAAATATTTATTATATTTTAGATTTTACGTGAATATGAATATCACTAGTTTATGAATTTAATAAATAAAATAATTATTTTACTTATTATTACAAGCTTTTCTGTTGAGATTTTAAAGTAATAAAATAAAATAATTATAAGAAAATAACATGACTTTCATATAGTTTAATGGTAATCTCTGCACTTCATCTACTCTCCACTAATGTTCAACTCTCTTCACCTACATTTTTTAGAATTAAATCACATTAAAGAGGGGAAACGGGCCGGTTCAGCGATTCATTTCGGACCCCCCATGAATCACCTGTAAAGGCCCGGTCCACGAACCGCCTGTAAAGGCCCGACCCGATTGTCACCCCTAATTGGAGGTTGAATCTGAGTTATTACACGACTTTTTTTGTATTAGTTCGAGTTTAATTTTGTATTTGTCAAACACGGTTGTTGCTGCATAATATTTTCGTTCGAATTGTAAGTGATAATTTCGTTCTTGTTTTGTCTTATGAATTGCCTTTTAAAATTGCATAGATAGTTTCCGTATGATGCATGTTTTGTCTTATGAATTGTAAGTGATAATTTGGAATTGTATTTGATGGTTTTTGAATTATAAGTGATAATTTTGACTGCGTGATGCATTTTTTGTTTGCTGCATAATTTTGAATTGCAGAGATGGGTTTCAAATAATATAGCAGTTTTAATTAGTATTTAAGAGGTGAGTATATAGACGTATACTATAGGCATTGATCCAATTTCTGACTGAATCTATTCTTCCTAAGTGTATATGCACTTAAGTAAAGGATAATGTACTATTGGGTATATATCCAATTCTTGAAAATAACTAAGTTTGACAAAGTATATATAATAGAGTAAATAATAATATAATATGGCTATATATCCAATTACGTGAGTATATCTATTGCTATATTGTTCTTAAGATTTGTCACACTCTTACAATTTATGCAATTGTAAGCATATGTTTATATCACGAAGACCACATTACATTTCTCTTATAAGAAAAAGAAATTAAAAGCAAACGGTTTCGAGAAGCTCAAGCATCAACTAGAGCAAACAAAATACAAAGTTTCATCAACTCCTATAACGGGTCTACAATGACGAATACCACTTAGCGAAGGTCCTAATATCACAAAAAAAATACTTTAGTCTACAATCACGATCAGTATGGAAATGTGTAACAGCACCTAAGACATGTAAAAGGATTTACTAAAAAAATAAACTGAAAGTTGAATAATAAAATGAACAATAACAGCAAATAATTATATATACTAGTCATTTATAATTTACTGTGCCAGGATTATTCTTCTGCAAGTGAAAGCAATAAGAAGGCAGTATCGCATAGGACTCATCCAGAGAACCACAAGCTTTATAATAACTAATATGAATTCTAAGATTGTCAGGATTTGGGCAGCAATTTCGTTGATTCATAAAGGAATATCAAAAATTAGAATTAAAAGGAAAAAATTATTTCATATCATAAGCTGTTGCAAACGATCCAAAAAACACCAATGTATATCGTTCCTAAAAACAAAAAATTAAAGGAAGGGAAAATTATGAAAATAACCAAAATTATAATAAAACATCTTTCAGGCATCTGAAAGTACTTAAAATAACATTTTATTATCTAAGACCG
This sequence comes from Datisca glomerata, assembly GCA_003255025.1. Taxonomy (NCBI): domain Eukaryota; kingdom Viridiplantae; phylum Streptophyta; class Magnoliopsida; order Cucurbitales; family Datiscaceae; genus Datisca; species Datisca glomerata. Next base: position 501,034 of record QANY01007613.1, on the reverse strand, counting down.
GGACATAACTAGTAAACCCCATCACACATGTAGATTTCTGAATAAGCTTTAATTTGATATCTTACAAGCCATGTGGTTCAACCTGAGACAAAAGATACGCCCTCCGCGCCACGATCCATTTGTTCCCAAAATTCTAACGCTGCACCATCCACAACACTTATCCTTAATACACTCACTAACAATTCTTAAATGACTCGTCGGTGATCACTCTGAACAATGCCGTGCGAGCAAGTGCGCTTCTTTTATATACTAAATCGCATACAAAAAAAACCCGCATAAAATAGTAAAAAAATTTATACTCTATGGTATATGACAGTAGACCATATGACAAATGATATCATACAATATAACATAGTATGAAATAATATACCATTAAATACATGTATATTCTAAATAAATGAATATTCCAGAAAATTGAATGAACAATATACAATAATATACTAATAGTATATACACTATGTAAAAAAATACTAATAACAATTCCATCAACAAGTTTCCTTTTAACATCAACGGAAAAAGTTGCAAAAATTTACAGTTGCAAAAAATGATATTGCAGAAATAAAATTGCAGAAGTGAAAATCGCAGAGACGAAAATTACAGCGACAACCTGAAAAACATGAAAATGATATTGCATAAACGAAAAAAGTAAGAAAAAATAAGCAAAAAGGAAAGAAGTAGCTAATATTACCAAAATTGAAAATGTTGATATTGCCAAAAATTGCAGATTCAAGAGCAACAAAAATGAAAAATGAAGATGAATCATAATACTAATAGCAGACATGATTTCTTAGAAGAATGCGTGGAATAATCGTCGAAATTTTGCTGAAATTTTGAAGTCAGAATTTCACTGTAAATATGTCGGAGATGAGGAAGAAGAAGTTAAGCGGCAGAGAGTTTTGTGCATTAAAAATATTAAAACCTAAAGAGTAACAGTTAATTTTATAAAATCGTAGAAACGTACAACACAATTAAAATCATAACTACTTATTCCCTTAAAAAGAGGGTTCAACCATATGTGCAAAGCATAAATTTAAATGATATAATATAAAATTACAACTTTAAACAGCCTAATCCCTTAATTTTCTCTATAAATTTTCACAATTTATGTAAATTACAAATTTTTAGGTCATTCTTTTCTTTATTTTCTTACTGTGGCTTATTTATTTAATTGAGCTATTTTTCTTCCACTTCCCCATTATGGGCTCAACCGGGTTAGCCCGTTCTGAAAACGGTATCGGGGCAAGCATTTCCACCAAACTGGACTGGGATCTTGGACCATTACCCTCCAAAAGCACCGAATTAGGAAAGACTTTTGAATACTCCCCCTTAGGCCTTCTCTGTACTTACCCCCCTCTACTGGGTTTCCCACTTCAGAAAACCCTAATCCCAATTTTTGTAAGTTCCCTAAAACCCCAAGGTTTTCATTTTCTGTGTTCCTTTTGCACTTTTTGAATATTATGATGCAGCGTTTCATAGATTAAGTGCCCGGAATTCGTTTGTGTTTGCAGGGCTTCTTATATTTTCTTTTGGGAGAATTCGCATTTGCGTTAACAAGATGAGGTATCTTCTAGCTTTAACTGTTATATACGATCTGCTTTAAAAGTTTTCCTTTGGATTTTGTTCTAAATCTAGTAGTACCTCTAGTACGATACTTATCCGTTCCGTTTTCTTTCGAGGTGCAAGTATACACTTGTGTGGGAATTTTGTAGCTGGTTGATTTTGTCGAGAGTTAATCTAAATTTTAGTTACAGTCCAGTTGGGAAATGAAGAAAATATATGAACATTTTCTTAACCAGTAAATAGTCGAAGATTTCATTAAATGAATACCAGAAGGGGTAAATATAAATTACAAGTAATCCCTGTAATAGTGTCTGTTGAATGAGCTTGATTATTAAGCTGGCCATTGGATTCGCAACGTGTTATATGTCCAATACTACTACCCCAATATATAACCTGAAAATTTGGGATTAGGGTTCATTTGCCTTCCTCCAAAATCGCAACAGCACTCCATAGTGCCTTCTCCAAAATCGTTGCCTTCCTCCCCCAGTCATCCTCCATTGCCGCGTCTCTGCGTCTGAGATAAAGGTAAGTTTCATATGCTTCTCTCTTCTTGCTTCTCCTTTCTCCTTCTTCCCTTCTTGCTTCTCTTTCTCCTTCCTCCCTTCCGAGTTCTGCGTTTAAGATTTGGGATTAGGGCTTTCTCTCTTTCTGTTCTGCCTTCTTGCTTCTCCTTTCTCCTTCCTCCCTTCTGGCTTCTCTTTCTCCTTCCTCCCTTATGAGTTCTGCATTTAGGATTTGGGATTAGGGCTTTTACTGATCTAAACCAATTTGTAATACGAATTTTGTATTAGGGCTCTTACTGATCAGAAACAATTTTCTGAGATATTGCCAAGTTCGTTTACTGATCTGAAATGATTCTCTGCATTTGGTGATTCAAAGCGTTTCTCTGCATTATTGGTGATGTAAAACGATTCGTTTAGGATTCTCATACAAAAACGATTCTCTACGTTTAAGATGGGTGATTTTGTCTGATTTTCTGCGGTCAGATATTGGTTATTAAATCACCATGATTTTGTATGAGTTTCACGATATTCTGCGTTTAAGGTTGAAATTGTGCAAAAACAATACTGTACAGGTGCCCAAAACTGTCGAACCTAACCGAACCGTAAGTCTCTGTTTGGTTCATATGAATTTCACAGTTCGGTTTGGTTCGACATATGGTCAAACCGAAAGTTTCGGTTTGTTTTTCCCCCAAATAATCGACCAAACCGAACCGTGAACACCCCTACTTTGTTGACCTTATTTAATTTTTATTTTCTTCTATTTTATACTGATGTGCTAGTAATAATTGAGAAGATTCTGATGCTTTGGGTTCTGGTGATAGAAAATAATTAAAATCGAAATACTATTGAAGCATGATTTCAATAAAGTCTTTCGTCTCCACAACCATTTTCTTTAGTTTTTTTTTATTGGAAGCCGCAACAATCAATTTGGTTAGGTATGAAAGGAATTAGTAATGTAATTTCTTAATCTTTTGATAAGTACAATTTAGGAATTCAAGACTCATTATCTTTGAAAAAATGAACTTATTCAGTAAGTTATTAATAAATTCATTAAGAAAGTGAATGATCACCAATTATCAATTACGAATTAATGTGCTAACAGCAACCGAATACTTAATTTTTTTGTGTGGTCCTTAGTGTGAACATATTAACTAAAAGATCTTCAACAAAAATCAGTGAACAGTCAAGCTTATTCATAAATAAGGGCTTTTTAAGAATTTAAATGTCTCTTTAGAATAGTGTCATTTTATAGATGTTATAGATTATAGACATAAACCTGTCTTATACTTTCTGGATAAACATTCAAAGTAATGTCAACCACAACTCCTGGAAGGAGTCACTACCACTGCAGTCACAACTTGTCCATGAATATCTCACCCATAGTTTGCATATGCAGATCCTTTTTTTGCTCTTACTTATCTTGTCTCATGATTTTCTGTAATGAAGTGCACTAACCATGTCGCTGCTTCTGTATTTTGCAGTAGGCCAATGGAAGAGGATGCTCCTGTAAGTTTTCTTCTCCGTGCATTGTTTCTTGTGAATTCATGATCTCTTATGCTATTACTTATTAAGGCTCATCTCCGTATATGGTCACATGTTAGTGTTATTTTCTAAGGTAGTCTTATAGTTGATTCTTTTATGTAGTGAGTGAATAAGTAGAAAGATTTAGATATCATGATATATACTTATGGTACTGTCTACTATGATGGAACTATTACGTGGCGCCTGATTATATTACTCTCATCTTCAGCAAATAAGTCGCCTTCTTATTTTGTGCTCAACACATTTTTAAAGAAAGATTCAGTAATCCCTATGATTTGGTCATTACCTATCTCCTAGCGTCTTCAATAGAAGCTGTTTTTCCTAAATATTCTGAAGATTTTGTACACCAAAAACTATCTGGTTATCTTAACTCTACTCTATATGGCAGGCTAAGACTGAGGAAGAGGAGTTCAACACAGGACCACTTTCAGTCCTAATGATGAGTGTGAAAAATAATACACAGGTAACTTAATCTAATGAGCCTTGCGTATTCTTGATTTGTTATTCACTTAGAAAATAATTGAGATCGGTACCCAAACAATACATAATTGAGAAAATTTAAAACCAGTTTCGTACTGGATAAATATATTTTATGTGGTTTATCTTGGTCTAGTGCAGACTCCAGACAGACATCTTCGAAGTTATAAAATTGGACTTCAAAGTGAACAATCATTGGGATATCATTTCATCTATTCTTTCTGATATATCATAGTCATGCATCGCTTGTTTTTGTGGCACTGTAATGAATTTTGTTTATTTAGGTGCTCATTAACTGCCGAAACAACAAAAAACTTCTTGGTCGAGTAAGGGCATTTGATCGGCACTGCAACATGGTCTTGGAAAACGTTAGGGAAATGTGGACCGAGGTTGGTCTTTTGCAAATTTTGAATATCATACTTTGTTGCTTTAGCATGCATTAGCCCTTAATTCACGTTTAAACTTCAAATTTCAGGTGCCAAAGACTGGTAAAGGCAAGAAGAAAGCTCAGCCAGTCAACAAAGACAGGTTTATCAGTAAGATGTTCCTTCGTGGGGATTCTGTTATCATTGTCCTCAGGAATCCCAAGTGAAAGTTGCCGTCATTCTTCTGGGTTGTTAGCGGAAAATTTGTTTTGATATTCAGGATGACTTGCGAATTCTGGTTTATGAAATGTATTGACTGAATATTACTGTGTTTGATGCTATGATAGATCTACCTTATTACCGTAAGAACTAATATAATTTCTGTGTCAGTACATATGTTGGATTCTGGTTAGCTATCAAATTGCTGCAGCTTTGCAAGTTTGTTTTGCTTTTATTATATTATTTTCATTGAAAGTATCGATCACCAAGGTTATTAGCAACCCTCAACTCTTAACGGTCTCAGATGATTTCTTAAATGAACATCTCATATCATTTTCCCGAAGCAACATCTTTTACTAGAAGTTCGACATCCTAACGCATTTAGGTTGGTGTTGTTTAAGGTGGTGTTTGTTTTGAGATAATGGTTGATGTTCTTCAAAAATTTTAAAAGATTATTTTGGGGCCATTTTTTGACATATGTTGTAGATAATAGGGTTTAGGGGCTAGTCATGTTCTGTTACATCAATTACAAGACGCCCGCTAAATGGAAAAGGAAGAGAAAAAGATTGCATCATAAAGAAAACAAATACTTTCTTAAGCCATGAAGCTCTCTCTGTCTATTTAAGCTTAAAAGATTATAACAAAATTACAAAGATTAACAGGAAAGATACTGCAACTTTAGGGGATCCCCACAAAAACCCATACCAACAGATGCTCTCCGTCTCCGCATGCTGCTGTCGCTACTCGGAATTGATGTTTTCCACCAACATTCTTTTCTCCAAATCATTCCAAGTTGTGTATTTACTAATTAACTTAAGGATTTAATTATGCAGTGTTGTTAGTAACGTCGTCTTTGTGATCGCCGAAAATGCGTAGTCGGAAGTCAGAAACCATGAGAGGGAGGCCTTGGCGAAGAGAAACCTTTGGTTGCCAACCAAGTAGATCCTTAGCTTTTGTGATATCAGGCTTCCTCTTGTGTGGGTCATCTTCCGTGTTTGGTCTATACTCTATCTTTGCCTCTGGGTCTATTGTTTCCTGAACAACCTGCAGCCAAATTATAAAGAGAGATTGCTCTTAGTTTTCCAGACAAAGATGAGTGGGAGAGGGAGAGGGAGAGGGAGAGAGAGGGGGGGGGGGGCGCGAGAACAATACCTTAGCTAGTTCAAGCATGGTGAATTCGCCAGGATTCCCAAGATTGAATGGTCCAACGTGTTCTCCTTCCATTAGTCGCATCAGACCCTCAACCTATTCCAACCCAGATGAAAGAACATTCAAGAAAACCAATTACAAAATCACCATTCATATATCCTGTCCCTGTTGCCAAAATATATTATAAGGGGAAACGCCAACCCCAGTAACCCAACATGCCGACAAGAGTGGTTATTTGCTATGTAACCATTCAGTTTGTTCATTCCACAGTCACACTCATTTCCCAGATTCAATTATGACTAGAAAGCATACGGCTTACAAATAAAACTAATAACCTCGGGCCTTAGGTCTCTTCACTGTACGCTAATGCAAAGAGTTTCAAACTATTCTTCTATTTTCACACATTCTCTTTTTGCTTATTTAGGTAAATACTCTTTAAATGGTTTCAATAAAAATTCTATACTCAACGTATAAATTTAACTATAGCCAGAAATGGCAAACGTAAGAGTTTGTATAAGCAAACAAATTCTCAATTTTTTTAAATATTTAAAATGTTCAGATTATAGACTGCCCGTTTCTGCAAATTGATAATGATATAAAGCTATTAGCATCATGCAATGAAATTACTACACTGTTTCGTCAAACTATGAGTAATTCCAAGTTATAACGAGAAATTAGCCCAATGAAAACCACCCTTTTAAGGCATAAAAAACAAGCAAATGGGAATAAAAAACGCTGAATATATAATTCACCACCAACCCCGATGCAATTACTCACCAAATCAGAAACATATTGGAAACTTCTTGTCTGCTTCCCATCACCATATACAGTTAAAAGCTCTTTTCTCAACGCCTACATTATCACCACTAATCATAATTAATACCCTATTTACACTACAATAAATCCACATTTGACCAAATATATCTGACCATTCTATACAAATTTCTTACCTGTGCCACAAAATTACTAACAACACGCCCGTCGTCGATGCACATTCTGGGTCCATATGTGTTAAATATTCTAGCAATCCTCACCTGCCAAGGAAAAAAAATCATCTTAGTTAATAAATTTGACAAACTAATTATGTTAAAACATTAAGATATTTAGGTGAAAAATAGGGAAAACAAAAATTTTAGTTAATTAATTCCTGACCTCAACTCCAGCTCCTCTATGATAGTCCATGGTCAACGTTTCGGCCGTACGTTTTCCTTCATCGTAACAGCTTCTGACACCTGTCACACGTACAGACAACCCCAACCAAACTCGTCAGTTCCAGTCTCTCTGTAAGATCTGGTCCTACACTGGAAACCCAGACACCCGATTTTCTAAATTACATATTTACCCCTAGCATGTGATTTTTTTAACAAAAAAAGAAAGAATCTGAACAGCAGATTCAGGTTTTATTTGGGGAAACCTGTATCTAAAACAACACGACACAATCTGGACCGTCGATTATTTCGTCGGGTGAAAATAAATCACGGGTTACTCGATTTCAGTTGAAACCTCGTCCCGATTCAACGTCCGGTCCGAGTCCTCCATGGCCCCATGACATACGCAACCCCGTATATTTTTCACCGGACTTACGCGTTTGAAAGAATCTATCATTGCTAACATGCGCCAATTTCTAAACAAATCGAAGGATGCGATTGCGCAGGCCCTGGCCCTGAGCCGCATATTCCGAAGCGTGCAACTAAATTCCGGTGTCTGAACTGAAATGAACCAGAGAGAGAGAGAGACTGACCGATGGGATTAACGTTTCCCCAATATGTTTCGACCTGGGGGTGTTGCAGAGGATCACCGTACACCTCACTTGTGCTGGTTAGCAAAAACCTCGCACCCACCCTCTTTGCTAACCCCAGCATGTTTAGGGTTCCCACCACATTAGTCTTGTGCTTCCCCAATCAAATTCCATCAATTAAGGCAAACAATAAAACACATAAAAACTTACCTAATTTTTCAAATGCATTGGAAATCAAAACAATAAAGTTGTAAAAGTGAAACTTAAATCGACAAAATAAAACTATTTGAAGTTCGATTCTTAAAGAAGGATATGATAGTCTTGACGGGGTTGAACTTGTAATGAACAGGGGACGCAGGGCATGCTAAATGGTAGATCTGATCGACCTCGATGAGAAGTGGCTCCACGACGTCGTGTCGAATAAGCTCGAATCTAGGGTTCCCAAAGTGGTGCATTACGTTCTCTTTCCTACCTGTGAAGAAATTATCCACTACGATCACGCTGTCGCCTCGCTCAATCAGACGGTCCACTAGGTGCGACCCGACGAATCCGGCCCCTCCCGTGACTACAATCCGGAGCCCCTTTCGTTTGAGCCCCAGAGGCACTTTTCCTCCCGAATTCATGATGTGTAGCCCGGTCCGGTGCTCGTACATGGGCTTGTGAGACCACCGGGAAGACACACCGGTGATGTAGGGGTCATGGATCGAGACATAGCTGCTCTCGTATTGATTACGGGAAGAAGGAAGGAAGGTGAAACCTAAGGTAGCTATAACAATGCCGACGAGCACGAAAACGAACCGCTGTTCTCTGAGCATGTAGCGTACCGGGCGGGTGACTGAGAGCCATGGCTTTGGGGGTTTCGGCGAGTACGAATCGGCCGTCGTTTGGGCCTCATCATGCCCTCTGAAAATCAGCTCCGAAGCCATCTCTCCACCGCCTTTGATTCTTCTAAGACGACCCAAATGAAACAGAGATTCGATCCAAATTAGTATTGAAAATTCGTCCGCCTTTGTTAAAGATATGGATTCGAGATGATATGAAAGGTGTATAAATACGACGAAAACGATGAGTGAGTCACGAGTTGAAATCACCGGGAACTCGGTCACGTAAACCCGGCGCGAAGCTGGTATGGTTCTGGTGCAATGGATGTGAGTGACAGCATTTAAACTGTTGGGGTTAGACAACGAGGGCTGTAGTTGGGTATTATTACAGAAATACCATTCGTATTTTTGGAAAGGTAAACGGTACTCAATTTGAGTACAATATTATGGATTGATATAGATAATTAAAACTGGAGGACTATACTTGTTTGAGCCAAAAATTTATATCTAAGTCGTGTTATTTACAAATTATAATTTAGTGGATTAAAAATTAAAGATTATAGAAGTCGTGGCTTTTGATGTTTTGTTCAAGAAGAATATAAAATGACCAAGAAGTAAGTTTAACATGTGATTTTAAGAGTAAATGTCAAGATATAAATATCTAAATCTAACTCATAATTCAAGTCCAGATTAGTTTGAAAACCTTCATGTGCTAAATAACACAGGAAATGAAGGTTTAAGAAGCTCAAACTAGATAACACGGGATCAAGGCTCTCGACCTTGAGCCCAAACCAGTCGACATGAGATTAAGATGAAGTTTTAAGATGACATAGTCGTATATGATGGTTGGCTCAATTCGAGCATATATCTAGAAGGATTTGTCATTGTCGTGAGAAGCAGATATATCGTGTAGGATATGCATGAAATGAGTTCTCGTTATTTCAAGGAACTCTATCTTAAATGAGAGTGTACCTCATTCAAGATGAAGATAACATAAGAAGTGATCTATCATCTATGATGCTTATTTTTCAAGAGTAATTTTAGATTCATCTCTATCAGATATGATCTTCACTAAAATTCTCTAAACCTCTAGGCTTATATAAAGATCATAGGGTCAAAGAACAAATGAGTCTTCACTCACTAACACATCGAGCTTTTTTTTTCTCAATTTAGTTTCTTAGCTCTTTAGTTCCTAGGAGTTCTCAAGTTTAGAGTTTGTTTTATGATTTCTTGCAACTTATTACCTTTTCAATTTATTCAATCAAGTTTGTTTTCTCTTACTTTTAATTTCAGTAAAAGTTCAGTTTATTTCTTTTGCGTGTTTTCCTTTCCGTTTGCTCATTTTTATTATTTTCAAATTTTTAGTCTTTGTGATGGTAGAAAAATCTTTTTGAGAAAATATATTTTCTATTTTTGGACATCTCCTGAGAAGTTAGATCACAAGATAATCAATTTATTCCACTGACTTAGGTCAAATTGACACACGCACGCACTAATTAAAAGGAACATAAATTTTAATTTAGGCCAACCTGGAAGCCTAGATATTTTAGCTTGACCCATACATTTTTGCCAAACAATACTAAAGAACGAGATGTACTATCCAATTTTCCTTGAGAAAAAAATCGCTGAGATGCAACTTTCGTGTGTAGTAAAAAAATTTGGGTAAAGTGGGCGGCTGAGTTTTGTTTTTGGATTTCTCGGTTGGCTATTTTGACTTTTACCCTTCGTTTTTTTCTCTTTTGCCACTACTTGGATTCAAGTCTTCCCCAATGGTGTTGATTGATGTGACGAAATGATAATTAGCGATATTTAGGTTTAATTGTAAAAATTGATATGTTGATTTCCTTTAGTTGGGTCTCTTTTGTGATACACATGATACGATCATGGAAATTTAATTATTTGCTCATTTCATTTTATTAATATCATCGTATTTAATTATAAAAATTATTTAATTTAATCATTTCATGCGTAGTGTAAGGTTTTAAAATTCAAGTTATTGATTGAAAACTAGTTTAAAACGGAAGTGAAGCAATATTATTTAAGAAATGTTTTGAAAATCAATTAAGATTTTAATACTTTCATAATCTTTTTATAGTTGTTGCAGAAGCGAAAACGTAAAATTAAGAGAGTCCCTCCATGTGGGCTCTAGTCCTTTATTTTCTCATAGCCCGAGGAGTTGTAACAAGTCAGCTCATAGGCTTGTCCGTTTTGGTTTGTCGCTTTCAGATTCTTCTGTTTGGTCGGAGTCGGCACCCCCTATTATTGCCGACATCTTATTTCTTGGAAAATAAACTGTGAGCTTATCTTCCAAGATATAATATATTTTCGTTTCTACGAAAACTGAACTTCAATTAATAAGAATCAGCTAACACAATAATGATTTGTAATCACACACAAAATTATAGTTATGCACATGTAAATCAAGAGATAATAATGAAAAAAATCATTTAAAATTGTAATAAATGCCAATATATATAGACAAACATTCGTGACCACTCCAATAGTCTATAGATATCATACTATAAAAACATGCATATTGAGAAAAATATTTTTGAACAAGCTTATCCACATTCTTTCTTAAAATCACTAAATTATCATTCAATTTAAAATTAAATGCCGCTATTGAATAATGAATCTATTTAATTAAATAATTAATTTATTTTTTAAGTTACACACTTAATGATTATTTATAATATTTATTATGATTTATTGTAATAATGTAATTTATAATCAGATTTGACATATATTATATGGCATTAACATTATATTTTAAACAGTTTTAATATGCAATGAATTTACAATAGTTACTATAATATGATAGAACAATATAATTTATAGTCTGATTTGACATATATTAGATGATATTAACATTATATTTGAAACAACTTTGATATAAGAAAAAATAATTGACGGTTAAAATATGAATAACATATTAACATATTAATTTATAAATGTGACAAAATTGTAACGAGCATTATGCATCTAATTCTAATTAAGAGAGAGAGTATTATATTACTAAGCATAAGATTTTTTTATAAAAAATATTGTGATGCATATATTATCAAGTTACCATACTTTATATTTATAATAACAACCACGATTATCAAAAGATTCGTGATATTCGAAAAAATAGTTTAAATATTAATTAATAAGTGAAACGGATTTATATTTTTAGAGGCCTAAAAATGATCTACTACCTTAAATTTTAACATTGTAAAACTAAATAAATAATATGATTCAAATTTCATTTAAGAACCTCGCAAAAACTTCATTTATGTTCTTAATTTTGACATTTCCACTTTCTATTTTCAGATAATAGAATGTGATAAAAATGAATGGCTATATTAACTTCATTATTTTATTTTTTGAATTGACATAATAATGAAAATATTTTTTATAAACACCATTTCATATAAATTCTAAAGTTGTGGTGTTGAAGAAAGAGAAGCAAAAGTTACAGCCTCAGAAGAAAATCTTCATCATAGGTAAAAGAGGGAAGTAGAACAGAGACTTTCACCAAACACAATGGGTGTCTAACCATTTTTGGTAAAAAACGATTACAGGCATCAGTAGGCATCCGTTGGAGATCATAGGCAACCGTTAGAGTTATATGTATATATACATCCTTACTCATTGTAAACAATAAGCATTATTCAATAAGAAATCAGAACCAAGAGACTCATCATCTTTTTTTTTAAGATCAAAACCAAAAGGTTCATCATTTCTACATGGTATCAGAGCAGTAATTCTGAGAACCAACACATACAACAACATGGCAGAACTATCGACCTCTGGCCAGCTTCACCACCATGACACCAATCTCAGATTGACATTCATCCTGCTCACTGGCCACAACTACATACAGTGGGCCAGGGCGGCTCGGGTGAGCCTGAAAGGAAGAGGCAGACTGGGTTTCGTGGACGACAGTAAGCCAAGACCAGACCGAAACTCAGAGGAATGAGACATCATGGACAGCCAGGTAATGACCTGGATAACTAATTCGATAGACCCAAAACTCAGTGAAATCTTTTGTTTTTGTGAAACAGGACACGAACTCTGGGAAGAAATCCGGAGCAACTATTATGAACAAAAAAATTTCGCGCAAGTCTTTGAACTTAAACGAGAGATCTCCCAAGCAAAACAGGGGGACAGATCAGTACCGGAGTTAACCGGGTTTTCAAAATCTAAGTTCAAAGAACTTGAAACCCTGAGACCGATGACCACTGACCTGAAGGAACTCCGAGAGTGGGCTGAGCAGGATATGGTGTTCCATTTCTTGACGGCTCTCGACTCAAGCTACGAAGCGTTCCGGGCTCAGATCTTGATGTCGACAGAGAAGCCAACTTTTGCCACGGTCTTAGCCATGGCGACCCACGGCTCCCTCCAAAACCCTAACCCTAGGGAAGGGGGAAGGCACCGCGGACAGCCAGGCGAGCCGGTGAAATGCAGCCACTGCCGAAAGGAAGGGCACACCCACGACCGGTGCTGGAACCTGCACCCTCACCTCCGACAGAACCAAAGAAAGTTCCAGAAGGAGCGCGGGAATGACGAGCGACGGAGATGCGCGAAGAGTGACGAGTGAGGGGGCTCCGCGAAGACATTTCCCTTTTATACCGAGGGCTTTAGCGGAGCGGGTCACGGGTCGCGACCCGACCGAGACCGCAGAGCCCACATGACAGGCGGACCCGGTTCGGGTAATGGGTACCGACCCGATCGAATGGAGGAAATAGACAGATCTGGATCTGTTAGAGCAGATATGCACACAGACAACAACGCACAGATGGCTACACTGCTCAAACAATTCGGAGAATTTTTACGCGATATCTCAGGTTCATCCATTTGCAATATTGTCAATTATTTTTCTAAATCTGCAAATTTTTGTTATAACTTAGAACACTGGATAATAGACTCTGGTGCCTTTGACCACATGACTCATAACACAAAAAATCTACATAGTCTCACTAAATTAGAAAAACCACAACACGTGACGGTAGCCGATGGAAATAAAGTTCCAATTTTTGGCATAGAGTCCACTACACTCTTCACAAAAACCATTAACAACATACTTTGTCTACCCAATTTTAACTCCAATCTCCTATCCGTCAGTAAAATAACCAAAGAGTTAAACTGCAATGTTACTTTTTCACCTGACAGAGTAATTTTTCAGGATCGAGTCACCGGGAGGAAGATTGGTGAAGGTAAATTTAGAAACGGTCTGTACTACTTAGAAGATACTGACAAAACATGCCTTTCCACCTCCAGTACAGTACAAAAAGACAAAATATTACATTGGAGATTCGGTCATTCCTCCGACAAAATCGTAAACAAATTACTTGGTTGTAATTCAGACTCTAGCAGTTGCTCAGTCTGCAATCTCTCAAAACAAACCAGGTTACCCTTTCCACTATCTGGTAGTACGACAGAGCGATGTTTTGAATTAATTCATTCTGATGTTTGGGGACCCGCCCCAGTTGATTCATATAATAAATTCAAATATTTTGTTACATTTATTGATGATTTCTCTCGCACCATATGGTTATATCTTTTGAAATCAAAAAATGAAGTCTTCAGTCGTTTTCAAGAGTTCAACAATTTAGTTGAAACTCAATTTGAAACAACCATAAAAATCTTTAGGTTTGACAATGGAACCGAGTATACTAACAACACCTTTTTTGAGTTTTTTAAACAAAAGGGTATACGACATCAAACCACCTGTATCCACACCCCACAACAAAATGGTGTCTCAGAACGCAAAAACCGACACCTTCTTGAAATGACTAGGTCTCTCCTCCTCCAAAACAACGTACCCAAAAGATACTGGTCCAATGCTATACTCACAGCAACCTACCTCATCAATCGATTACCCAGTGTAAAATTGCATCTGAAAAGCCCTCTAGAAATTCTCAAGGGTAGGAAAATTAACCTTGATCATATACGAGTATTCGGATGTACATGCTTCGTACACATTCCAAGACTTGATAAATTGGACAAAACCTCAGTCAAAACCCTATTTTTTGGGTATTCTGTTGAGAAAAAAGGGTATAAGTGCTACGACCCAATAAACCATAAACTCTACATCTCGCGCGATGTGCAATTTTTAGAACTAGAATCCTATTACCCAAAGGACCCCGACAACCATAACCACCACCAAACGTTTCCGCTACCTAACAATATTATTTCCTCCGATATCATAAGACAGGAACAGGATACTGCATCAACCGCGCCTGAGCCACTACCTCAGGGGGAACAACTGATGAGGCAACTGTCACTGATGAAGCAGTAATCGTAAGAAGGTCAACAAGGCAAACTCAACCCCCAGCAAGATTAAAAGACTACGTGTCCCATCAGATTCTATACCCTATCCAAAATTTCCTACCTTATGATAAAATCTCTAACATCCACAGGGCATACTTGGGCAAAATTGATGAAACAGTTGAGCCAAAGACCTATGAAGAAGCCCAACTCGACCCCAAATGGAGAAAGGCGACGAATGAAGAACTTCTAGCCTTGGAAAAGAATGACACTTGGGATATAATCTCACTACCCAACGAGAAAAAACCTGTAGGATGTAAATGGGTCTACAAGACCAAATACAACAGCAACGGCACTATCGAAAGATATAAAGCCCGACTAGTCGCCAAGGGCTTTACTTAGACATATGGAGTAGATTACCAGGAAACGTTCGCTCCAGTAGCAAAAATGAACACGATTCGAGTATTACTATCCGTTGCCACCAACCTCAGCTGGGAACTATATCAAATGGATGTAAAAAACGCATTCCTCCAAGGAAATCTGGAAGAAGAAGTATATATGTCCCTTCCTCCAGGACACGAGAAAGCAACGCACCCGTCCATGGTATGTAGATTAAAGAAGGCTATCTACGGCCTGAAACAGTCACCAACGGTATGGTATGAAAAATTAAGCTTGTCTCTTTTAAAAATTAATTTTGTCAAAAGCTCTGCTGACTCATCCATATTCGTCAAACACACGAACAACTCCACCACCATTGTTTTAGTCTACGTAGATGACATTATCATCACCGGAAATAACCACGATGAAATATGGAGTGTTCAACAAGTTCTAAAATGAGAGTTTGATATTAAAGATCTAGGAAAACTGAAGTACTTCCTAGGGATAGAAATAGCTCACTCGAAAAACGGATTGTTTCTATCTCAAAGAAAATATATCTTAGACTTGTTAAAAGAAATAGGCATGATAGGGGAAAAACCTGTTAGCACACCAATGGAAACCAACATGAAAATAGGACTTAATGATAGCAAACCAATAATTGATATAGGCCAATATCAGAGACTAGTAGAAAAACTAATTTATCTAATGGTTACAAGACCAGATATCATTTTTGCAGTTAGCGTTATCAGTCAATTCATGCACACACCCTGCATAAATCACCAGGATGCCGCAGAAAGGATACTCAGATACCTTAAAGGAACACCCGATCAAGGGATATGGATGAAGAGAACCGGGGCAAACTCCGTAGTTGGATACACTGATGCAGACTGGGCAGATAGTTATGATAGAAAATCTATAACTGGCTTCTGTGTCTTTGTAGGTGGAAATCTAGTAACCTGGAAGAGCAAGAAACAAACTGTTGTAGCACGGTCAAGTGCAGAGGTAGAATACAGAGCCATGACCTCCACTGCTAGCGAACTCACATGGATTAGACATCTCCTTCAAGACATGAAGGTCGAGATAGGAAAACCGATAGAGATGCACTGTGACAACCAAGCAGCCATATTGCAATGAACCCCGTTTTTCACGAGAGAACCAAACACATTGAAGTGGACTGTCACTTCATAAGAGAGAAGGTACAGTCGGGAGAAATCACCATTCCTTTTGTACGTAGTGAAGACCAGCTAGTCGACATCTTCACCAAAGCCCTTGACAAAAATAACTTTCAAATAATACTTAACAAGTTGGGCTCGATCAACCTATACGAACCCAACTTGAGGGGGGAGTGTTGAAGAAAGAGAAGCAAAAGTTACAGCCTCAGAAGGAAATCTTCATCATAGGCAAAAGAGGGAAGCAGAACAGAGACTTTCCAAACACAGTGGGTGTCTAACCATTTTTGGTAAAAAAAATGATTACAGACATCAGTAGGCATCCGTTGGAGATCATAGGAGTTCATAGGCAACCGTTAGAGTTATATGTATATATACATCCTTAGTCATTGTAAACAATAAGCATTATTCAATAAGAAATCAGAACCAAGAGACTCATCATCTTTCTTTTTAAGATCAGAACCAAAAAATTCATCATTTCTACATGTGGTCAAATCTTTGTATTCGTTTTAGAATTTAGAATTTATGTTCATAAAATATTGGACCCATTTTACTTATATCCCGATTCTGGTCCAACGTACTAGTTATCGAATCAGTATCTCATATGTTAAAATAATGTGGTTTAAAATTACTTCAAATTATAATTACTCTTCATAAAAAGAATACAGAGAGCTCAACACTGTAATGACTTACCAAAACACATAACACAATATTATAAATAGATTTCACAAATTAAGCTTTTTTTTTCTTGATTATTTAATTATCTATCAGGTCTTAATATAATTGTATTAAGTGTGATTATACTAAGTTTCATATTTTTTTTGTACACATTGGTATTTGTGTGATATATTACTTATCATTAAGATAACAATAGTCTATTAAGACAAAGTAAGCGACTATATGGTCTAAAACCTTGTACATTATTCAACGCAAATGAAATCTTCTCAAATTCACTAAGTCTGTGCTTGTTATATAATTATTTGTAAAAACGTTTTTTTTTTCTCTCAAAAAAGTTATATCACAAGTGTATAAAAATTCTTCAAAATCATTTCCCTCCCTTTTTAAACTTTCTAAGAATTATTATTCTTTTTTTCGATAAATTCCTGAATTATGCTTGAAACATCATCTTGGTAGAGAAAAAACAGAAAAAATGATGGAAAATATAATGTATCCTGATTATTTCCATCTCATATCAAATTATTTTCCAAAAATGTTTAGGATGAGAATCATGTTGAATCCATTTCATAATGGACGGTATAAATTTGATAACTGAAAAAGACAAAACAGAACAAAAATTGTCTCATTATCTCGGTAAACATGTCGAGATGATCGTGACATTCGGATCATCTCTTGTTGGGATCCATTCCTAGGATGACTAGGAAAACAAACTCGACTAGATGTCCTGTATATAATGAAGTAAATAATTAAGTGGGATAGAGAACTTAGAAAAATACAATAATGTTATTTTCAAGTGTCGTTGCTAACATAATGTCTTGGTCTAATCCAAAAAAGTGTGCTCGAAATATAATTGAGTGTCCATCTTCCTGTTGAAGTATTCACCTGTTCCAATTTTCACAAGGGAAGAAACAGCCCTATGGTCAAGCCCCCAGTAGAAACCAACTGGAGTGTGGACATCTGAGGGTGTTACAATGTGTTGACCATATTATCTTGTGTTTTCTTTATGACTAGATATATTTAAAAAATGAGAATTACAAGAATAAATCTGATTTTGAATGGGAAGTTAAGTAAATCAGACAGTTAAAAATTATAAAAATGACAGAAAAAATGTTTGACTGATGTAAATGAATTAGTAACTCATGTTAAACCACTAACATGATTTCAAGAATTCTGAAAATTGAGCACCTTACCTTATTCATTTCTTCCCCGGGGCAATCTTTTCCAAAAAAATACACTCTTAGAATCCTTTTACTTAATTTCACATTTAAAACTTGTCATTTCTTGTTATTTTTGGTTTCAAAAACTTATTAAAAACATGTTTTTGGACAAAAAATGATTTTATTATATAAATAATTGGTAAAATTGATCTCCAAAAAATAATAACTACAAATGTAGTCTAATAACGTATATTACATACTAATAGCCCATTAACTTTATAGTTAAGTTTATTTTTTTAAGTAAGGGTTTTGCACATAAAAAATACAAGGAGGATTATGAGGTGTAAACACATTAAAAAATTAATACATTAACATTTTCAATACAAAACATATGGGTGTTCACGGTTCGACTCATTTTTTTATTAAAGTCTGAAGTGAATCAAAGTTTCTATTTGAGAATATTATGGAATCAAATAAACAGTGATTTGAAAAAGTTGAACTGAACTTTCAGATGATAATTTTTTAATAGAAATTTCAATACAAAAGCTTAAAATTTGAACATAACTAATGGGTTTAAATAAAATAACAAGATACAAGCTACAAAAATGTCATGAAAACTGCAAATAAAATTAAAAACTAAACTTTCAGATGGATTCGGTTATGTCAAAATGTGCCCAAAAATCTAAACTAAATTGACACTTCGTTTTTTCAATTTTCCTTAATCAAATCAAACTGAATATAAAATTAACTGAAATTAGGTTCAGTTCATTTTGATTAGTATAAAATTGTGCAAACCTAATCAAAATATAACATGAACTAAATTAAGTGTAACCAACTACCTGTAAAGTAGAAGCCCAAATTTACTAATGAGACCATTACATAATTGCGCTTCATGAGAACTAAAACTCAGGTCAACTACCGTCCCTCTCTAATTCTATGTGATTTCAATATTTTACCACAGCAATAAAGGTACTTTTTCTAAGTAATTCAATATTTGTAATTTGATTCATTTCCCTCTTTGTCGCCCCCAAATTTTTTAAACTCTCTCACTCCTCTTTTAAAAATTTCAAAAAAACCGGTGTTTTTTTTAATCCAATCACATATACATACACAACACTATTACTAGTCATGTACAGTAGTATATCATATATATATAGGAATGTGTTCGTATATGTTCTATTTACACTATATGTATGTATATGTGTATATAAAAGTTGTTTAAGTACTATGATTTCTATTTTATATTTTCTTGAGGTGACGCATCACGGGTTATTTTGTTAAAAAGTAAAGAGAGCGGAGTGTTTTTTTTTCTGTTTTGAGAAAATGGGTTGTGATTGTATTATAATTTATATCACGATAGTTAACTAAGGACTACATAAGCTTGATTTGTAGATAATGAAAAGTGTATTCAAAAGCGATTTAAACTTATAAACTTTTAAATGAACAACTGACTCATATGCCATTTTTAAATAAGTAAAATTGATCCTATATACATTATATTAGTCACTTTTTTACTAAAACCAAATATAACCACAGAAACCACGTTTAATCACGCTCTATAAACGTCTAATGGCTTGACATTGAAAAATTGAAGGACATAAAGTATAAAATACCAAATTTTCTTATTTTGAAAGTTTAGACAAATAATTACAGGTGTGTACAAATTTAAAAAACTGACTGGATCAAGTAGAATTGAACCGTATCGGTTCAGTCAGTATTTTTATTTCAATAGTTTGGTTCGGTTAAGATTAAAAATCAAAATTTTAATTTGGTTCAGTTTTCTCTTAAATAATCATCTATTCCGATTGATTATAATCATATATATAATGAAATAATTTGCTCATTTCAAAATTTATGAATCTAAATTGTTATTGTTTTAAATTTTATGGATATAAATTGAATTTAACCTAAAAAAGGAATAGTTTTAGCAAAATTCATGACACTCATCATTTGAAAGGGTAATAGTGTCTTTTAGTTTGGACATAGTGAGCTAAAAGTTTAAAAGTCTTGAAGAGTTTTAGCTGGTTTTTGACCTTTTTCCAATTTTAGTTTACAGTACTGACCCAATTTTCCAAATACGACTTCTTAAGCCGCCGCTTCCTTCTTCTTCTTCTTCTTCTTCTTCCTTCTCCTCCTCTTCTTCTTCTTCCATAATTATCATCCCTCTCTCTGAAACGTAGTTGAAGACGCTGATACAGGTGCACTTATATTCCTTTCCTATACTTTCTATCTATTTTGCGTTGATTTTGGATGTCTATGCGTGACCTTTTGCTCTCTCTCTCTCTCTCTCTCTCTCTCTCTCTCTCGCTCTCTCTCTCTCTCTCTCTCTCTCTCTCTCTCTGTAAGCAAAGTAATACAACTAATATCTAAAAGTTTAAATCACAGACTGTTTGGTCTTAACATTCGAGTATGGTTCGATTGTGGAGCGGGTCGAGTTTTGATGGGAATAATGATTTTTTTTACTCGAAAATGTTTAATTCATATAATGGTCACGCTGGACTTGGATTTCTGAATATATTCGGCCTCTTGTTTTTTAATTTACATGTTAGCAGTCTTGAGATTCTTTCGAGAAATATTTTCTGTTTTAAAACTCCCCCTTTTTCTTTAATCCCTGTAAATGGACGCAGATTTAACTACTTTTTACTTTTCTCAGTTTCATAATTATAATTTTCCAACATCTCTTCCATGTGCCTTAACTGGACTTTCCTTTCTCACATAAGCTTGTAATAAATGTGGATGCTTTTATCCACTTGCTATGTTATACAAACGTTGATACAGGTGCACTTATGTTATAGTCAATTCAATTTACTAACCAAAGGGGCATTTACTAATATTTGGGATCATAGTTCAACGTATAACCGTTTGATGTTTGATGTCTGATGTTTGTTTACAAGTGTAATACTAATATTTATTTCTTATTAATGTTGTTTGTTTATCTGTTTTTTGTTTGAATGCATTTTCTAGAATATAACTTTTGGGTGGTATAATGTCATAACGTGTATTTGTTTGTACTTAGGTGTGGGAGGTGTTGATCAGGGAGCCTCTTAACTCCCGCATTGGAACTCTAAAATTATAGCCATGGCTCGTTTTCAAAATGTAAGCGTCTCCCCCTGTATCTAGTTTGACTGAAATTCCAGCTTCTGGCTGTTTTATGAGAAATAGATGGACAAAGAAATGGAAACGCATGTGTCTTGCTAGCTTCTACTTCTGTGGCTTGTTCTTAATTTGATGTTAATGCCTATTCCTTTGTGTGAAATGTTGGTTATTATTGTTTTGATTGGTATAGAAGAAGAGAAAGGGTTTTGTTAAGCCGGTTGCAATGAAGAAACAGGCTGCTGTTGATCATATAACCGGAGATAAAATCCCAAAGAGCTTTGTGTTTTCGAGAGGGAAATTACCTGGTTCACTTAAGCAGTTGCAAATGGATTTAAGAAAGTTGATGCTTCCTTATACTGCTCTCAATTTAAAGGTAAAGAATTTTTCATTACTCGCTTTTTTTCTGTGTCTTACTTTGTCCTCTTTACTACCTGTTGCAATATGAGATGCTTTGTGTTAAATCAGAGGCATGATGCGGGCATCTTTGTGGCGCATATCTGCAATTTTTGTGTGCTTTGCATAAATTTGAAAGCTACCAAACAAAAGTACTCATTTCTTGTATTGGTTCTAGCTCTCAGTGAATAGATGTTAACTAGTGGTCTTGACAGAGTTAAGAAATGAAGCAATACACAAATTTGCAATCAGAGTTCACGTTTTGAAAGAAAATTAGAACTTTTTTAGAGGCCTGAATGTTGTATTGCTCTCTCCCTTTCTCTTTTTGGGAACATCTCAAGTAAATTTAAGATGATGCACGTACTCGTATTCTACTTTCCATTTTCTTTTACGTTTCCCGGAGTGTGCGCGGGGGGGGGNGGGGGGGGGGGGGGGTATGAACAATATTTGAATTTACTATCAAGTACTGGGTACCATTGTATATGACAAGAAATTTTGTGTGTGCGTGTATAGAAAAACCATAATTATGCAATACTCTGGATCTCAGTTGTAGACTTATTTATAATCAACCTTGATATTTTACTTTAGTTTTCTGTAATTTAATAATCAAATTTTATGTTTTAATCCACTTGCAGGAGAAGAGACGAAATAGTCTGAAAGACTTTTTAAATGTTTCCGGGCCTATGGGGGTTACACATTTCCTCATTTTGTCCAAAACTGAAACTGCGCCTTATCTGAGGGTCGCTAGGACTCCTCAGGGTCCAACTCTTACGTTCAAGATACGCGAGTACTCATTGGCAGTTGATATTGCTCAATCTCAATTGCGTCCAAGGTGTCCTCAAGACCTTTTCAAAAATCCTCCTTTGGTATTAATTACTCTCTCTGTCATGCGTGCAGCACATTCATATGCACCTGCACACACACTTAAGAGGACCAGGATCGATTTGCTTATAGTTTATCTTATTGTAAGAGAATGAAAACAACTTTAAAAGGACCAAAACTGATCTAGTTTTGATGCAATACTTTTTCTCTAATTCATCTTACAATTCTTTTTTATCAATAATGTAAATTTTAATATAAAACACTGGGTATTTGCAAATTTGTGTGTTGTTTTACCAAAAAAAAATTGCAATTGCATAGACCTTTTTGCTATGAGCGTATTTCATGTGAATAATATTCGTCTAATTAATACCATCAAAGAGATTTAGTTTGGATCTCACAATATACAGGAATCGTGTTTAAGGTGAGAAGTTAATTGATAATATCTCTATCATCAGAGTTAGGAACCCATGGTTTCAAGTTTCAACCCTTTAGTTTGTCCCCGACCATGTCCACTTCACACGTGTAACCTCTTTTAGCTGATGTTTTTACACTATGCATCATGAATGCTTGAAGAACAAAAAACATGAAGTTATTGTTACAAACTTTTATAATTTCTTTCTTGAAGAAGAGGTGATGAAAAATTAAGCCTAAAGGCATAGGCTCCTTTAGATGATGATTACTGATTAGGTTATTGGCAGATTGTTCTCTCTGGTTTTGGAACTGGAGAACAACATCTAAAGCTCACGACTATAATGTTTCAGAACATCTTTCCTGCCATTGATATAAACACAGTAAGTCTTATTTATAAATCAAATTTAAGTAGCAGCAGTAGGACTTTATTGCCCTTCTAATTTCATCTTAATGGTCAGGTTAAACTTTCATCATGTCAGAGAATTGTGTTGCTTAATTACAACAAAGACACCAAACTTATTGATTTCCGGCATTATTCTGTAAGATTGCAGCCTGTCGGTGTCTCTCGTAGACTCAGAAAATTTGTGCTGAATCACCAAGTTCCCGATTTAAGGAACCTTCAAGACGTTAGTGACTTTGTCACGAAGTAAGTCTTATTTATTTTGTTTTCCTTCTGTTAATTTTTTTGGGAATAAATTAATTGTTTCTTGAGGCCACACTGCTTCAATTTATATTCTTTGTTGTCAATTTAGTCACAGGCAATTTGTAGATTTCGTAGTTGAAAAGTTCATTAATATACATTGGCTCTTTCTAATAGGTTTTAAAGAGTTGACAATTAGACTAAGTTCCCTCATAGTAATATCAAGGGAAAAGTTGCTTCTGGTTTCTTTGAAGGAAAACTTCTTCTTGCATCATTTTTCTTTTCATTTGTTCCTTTCTCACTAGTGCCCTCAGGAGAGATTGAACCATGGGATGTGAATGGAAAAGAGAACTGAAATATAATTCTTTATATCTGTTCTATTATTATGTTACGTTGACAAACGTACCTTTTCAAGTCATTCATTTTTCTGTTGATTTACACTTCCCTCCTCAAAGAGCCGGTTATGGATCAGAAAGTGAAGCAGATGAAGAAGCAGCAACTGTTACTTTGGCCAGCAATCTCGGTAGAGTTAATCGAGCTTCAAGTAAAAGTGCAGTTAAGCTTCAAGAGATAGGACCCAGAATGACTCTTCAACTCATCAAGGTTGAGGAAGGATTATGTTCTGGAGGAGTTATCTACAATGAATATGGTATATCATGTTCAGAAATTTATTTGAGTCCATTCATACATTTCCTCACCTCTTCGTCTACAGGAGTTATATCTTTCTAATCTTCCTGTATTTTCAGGAAATAATGATGGCAAGAAAAATCCGGACAAAAAGGATAGTAAGGAAGATAAGGACGAGCGGGAGAACGAAGATGACGATGGAGATGAAGAACAGGAAGAAGGAAATGTTGATGAAGATCAGGAAGATGATGAGGAAGATTAGGAATCTTAAAGACTCAGAATCTGTAACGAAAGATGCCAATGTTTTATTTATTGAAGCCAAGATTATGAGTAGCTTATACACATTTTCACTAACATGGAAGTACCACTCTTCCGCTCTCAGAGAGTTTTTGACATTTGAGAATCAGGAATTAAACCTGATATGATTTTGTGTTTACTAGATTCTTTTCATTTTATTTTCGTCTTTTATCATGTGCAGAAAAATAGAAAATAGTTAAAAAAGAGGCAAATAGACAATGGTTTTCTAGGATTAGTTTCGATCGATCAAGAGAATTAATCTCATTAGTCTGGAGGGCTCTAGTATTCCGAACAAATGGAGGAATTTATAAGCCGAAATACATAGAGGTAAAGTCTCATTGTGACTGGTTGAGTTTCTCAAAAATTAACAAACACAGAACAATACAATATGTCATTTACCGTCTACTGATGATAGCAACGACTACAAAGCAGTGTATTCCACCATTATTTGGATACAAAATCAATAACTTCTAATCAAAATTTTTACTTTTAAAAAAAATTAGTAATAACCTTAACCCAAAGTAATCGAAGCCTTTGGTTCTCCAAATGTGGGTATAGAGGAACAGTTGCAACAACATCCAACAGAATATGTCTGTAAGTTTCAATTCTCAATCAAAACAAAATAGGCCTGAATTTTAAGACACAGATTTCACAAGAAGAAGTCCGACAATGCCTATCGTCTTCTGTCTGTCCTGATTAAGCAGATTTTCTCAAAATCTCTTCAGAAGGGATTTCAAGGGTTGCACCTGCATGTTCTTTACCCGCCTTCACCTCTACCGGAAAGAACCAAAACGAAAAGAAAATCAACATGGTAATCTATAATTAGGGCAGGCATCATATACAACAACTTAATGACAGGTGGGAATGGGAATTATATGCTCTCATGAGCAATACCTAATACTTTGCTTAATCTTTGAGAGCAGTTACTATAATTACCAAGTCATAATCCTTTTTTCCATAAAATTTTGGCCATGGAGCATGGAGAAGTTATCCAGAATATGACCACAGAAGCAAATAGCCAAACAAAATTGATCAATTATTAAATTGTACATAGAACAATGGCTGGCTAGCCAGTTTTTTAGGATTCACAATTTTTAATTTTATCCACTGCACTGAGTTTTTGTAGATGCAAAATCAATTCTACAAACAGGTAGAGAACTCTATTCATGGACGATCATCATCTACTAGAGCATCAAGGTACCGAGATTTCTGAAAACTCAGTCCACCAGTTTCAAAGTTAATTTCGTTTTAACAAGTCCGATTCCCAATTACGCATAAGATAGAGATTGGACATCAAAGGTGAGAAATGTAGGCGTACCATAGCCGCCGCGAGAGTTGAGCTTGGCCTGGACGATCATGTTGGAAATGAAATGAGAAGCCTCGCGAGCCTCTTCAAGAAGTTTCTGGATCTCTGACTCAGAGGTGACATGGCGCTTGTCTTCGAAGTTCCGCCGTACCTCCGCCGCCGACTGAGTAAGCATTAGTGAGTCACCTGCAAACGTTTTCCTTGTTGCCCTCAGAAGGGCTCTGTAAGCGCTCAGTGCTTCCCCTCCCACCATTTCTCCTCCTCTCTCCCTCCTCTCTCCTCTCTTCAGCAGACATGTATAAATTCTCGGATCGCAACGACGTCGTTTTTTCAGTCGCACAATTCAACGCTATTTATATTGAATGAAAATATAAAAATGAGAAGTTAGAAATCAATTTGACAAAAAATAAACACAAAATCATTAATTAATTAACTCTTCTTAGCAATGTCGTAAGTCGGCCTGAATAAATCTTATTTGTATACATTTAACACAACATTGAACACGGATATTAAAATGAGAAAGTGCCAAAAAAATTTAAAGGACCAAATTGCATAGCTTTTAAAGCTTGGAGGGCCAAATCGTAACTTAGAGGGTTCATGCAAATTGGGGACTGAACGGGTATAAATTCTTCAATCCTTCATGTTATCGAAAATTTGAGGAGGAGACTAATTATATGAAAGTATATGACTTACAAACGTGACAATCCAAAGAAGTTAATCAAGACCATTAGATTGATCAGACAGTTAAGATTTATTCAGTTATTAATTTTGATAAACTAGATCTAAATAAAATATTTTGTTGGTCATATTTTTAGTCAAAATTAGATAAACTATATCAGATTCTATGTAACTGATTGAATGCCTATAAATATAAGTTAAATGTAACTCCAAAGGGACTCTCAGCCCACAAGAAACAAGCACAACATGTAGTTACATTAGCCTTGTAAACCTTTTCACCATAATGAAAATGCTATCAAAGTTTTTCCGTAGTTTTTCTTCCTTTTAAAGGGTTTCCACGTAAACCACGGTGTTTACGTGTCCTTTCTCTTTACTCTTTATTTTCTCATTATCATATAAGAAATTCATGACAAATTCTCCAAATCGTGGATTTTTTCTTTTACATTTAGTGCTTTGTTGAGAGTGAGAGAAAACTCAAGAGATTCCTTCTAAAACACTCAAACCAAATCAAACGTTTTCAACAACGGGAACGGCCACGGGTATGAAAGCGGAAATGGCATTGGGTACAAAAATGGGGCACAGAAACGGAAAGAAATGGGAACAGAAATGGAAATGGCATGACAATGGCAACGGAAACGGCATAGCATGGGAACCAAACGACATGCCAACGGGAACGGAACAACATGGCAACGAGAATGGAAACGGGAACGTGTATGGAACCGTTAACGGGAACGTTAACGGAAATGAAAAAATGGTAAACTCGTTCCCTGCATATTCGATTAACATTATTATTGGCCTATTTCTTTTGCGCCCTTATTATTCTCTAAAATGGAAAGAAAAAGACGAATAGATCTAGTAGAAAGAATTTGTTAAATCAGTTTGATGTATGATAAATAAAGTTTTAAATTTTGAAAAATCTTATCTGAAACTTGTTTTGATAAGCTTATCATGAATTTGAATTTTTAATTTTTAATTATATTTTAAATTTTAAATTTCGAACATATTATCTGAAACTTGTTATGATAAGATTATTTTTAATTTTTAATTTTAAAACAAATCAAATTTTGGATTCTAATAAAATTTTGAATTCAAACTTATCTCAAACTAAAAAAAAGTTCATTTCGATGTTGATGAATGGAAACATAAATTTGATCTGTGTATTTTCAAAAAAATTATCTTTCCTTTTCCATATGAAAAAGTACAGAAAAATAAAAGATGCAAAAGATATAAAATATAAACTATGACTCGCAAAGTATTTCCACAACGGAAATGTTGAAACAACGGAAAGTTCCAAAAGTGCAAATATCGCAAACCAAAACAAAGATGAAGGGCATAAAAGGGAAAGCGTAAAATGACGGACGAGGAGCGGGCAAGGATAAAAAAGGGAATGCTCCAAATCAGTTGGATCTTTATGAGAAAAATGCAAACTGCCTCCAGAACGGAAGATCTTCTCAACGACAAGTTATTAACTAATCTAAAATTACCTACAAAGCAGAAGATGGCCGCAATATTTGAAATTAGAATAAGGTGCTGGAAAATGGAAAGTCCGAGTGGTTACCTCGACAAAAACTCAGAACTTGCAAATGACATTAAGAAAAGCACATTGAACTCAAAGCTAAGTATTCACTATTTAATTACTTTGCTTCTCTTAAATATGTCATTTTATCCATTAAGAGTATGAATTTATTGTCTGATGCAATCTCAAAAATTTAGTGTATATCATCATGCTTTAAATGTGCTAGCATAAATTACATTTACCATACTTGGGTTAACTACTATAAATATATTGGTAACAACAAAGAAAAATTAGCATGACTATGTCTCATGGTCGAGCATAATGTAAATAATTTATTACGTCATGTCTAGACTGATTTTAGTTCTTAAACATTATCAACCCGAAATATTTTTTTTTTGAGATCATGCATCCAACTCGAGACACTGAAAATAATGTATTTAACTCGGCCAACTTAACGCTAGATCATCTTACCAGGATGACCTTTGATATACAAACTATTACATATCAATCAGATTCAGTTATTTAACTTTAATGAACGGGAAATAGCTACATAGTAAATCATATGCCGTTTAAAAGATACGAAAATTATCCTTCTGAAAAATTTTGTGGAACTCAATTTTGAGCTATGTGGCAAAAGTTATGGTAGTTTTCAGACAAACTGTTCAGAAATGAAAATTATGCATACAGTGAATTTCAAAAATTTTACTGTATCAATTGGAAGCCAATTACATGGAGAATCATATATTATTACAAAGATATGGAAGTCTACTTCTTGGAAAATTTTATGAAATTTACTTCAAAGCTCACGATAAAAAGTTATGGTAATTTTTGTGAAGGCTGTTTAGGAAAGAAGACTGTGCAGAATAGTGAGTTTCATTTATTAAACTTCACCAACACAAGAAGAGTTACAAATCATATGCCACTACAAATCTACGGAAATCAGCTCCTTGAAAATCTTTATGAAGTGAGATTCTAAGCTTCCTGGAGATAGTTACAGTTTATTACGTATAGACTTCTCAAAAGTAAATATGTTTGGAATTACAAGACGTAAAATATTTGGGTTTTGAAGTGGCATCGCTCATCACAACAAATCATGAATATGATTCAAGGACATCACTTAATATGTATTTTAAATAAAAGAATCAGTTCTGAAAATGATGGACATCGGGCATCAAACTCACATATGATGAAATTATGAAACGGTAAACTCGTTCCCTGCTCATTCCATTAAGATAATATATATAGTGTTCTTGCTCGACATTCTTGTCGCATATCTTAATGTACTAGAAAAAAAAGAAAAAGAAAAGAAAACAGGAGAATCTCTATCGATGAAAAACTTAATTCTTTTGGAGTGTCTACGAACATCGTTCTCAAAAGGAAATCAAACGGGGCCCTGAGCTTGAAAAAGCTTAGTCCATGGAGATCGTTGTTTACAGACATCGTCTTCAGAGGGAAACATGCCACTGAGCTTGAAAAAGCTTAAGTCCATGGAGATTGTTGTCTACGGACATCGTATTCAAAAGAAAACGGGCCTATGAGATTGAAAAAGTTTAAGTCCATGGAGATTGTTGTCTACGGACATCGTTTTCAGAAGAAAACGGGCCCCTGAGCTTGAAAAAGCTTAAGTCCATGGAGATTGTTGTCTACAGATATCGTCTTCAGAAGGAAACATGCCCTTAAACTTGAAAAAAGATTAAGTCCATGAATATTATTGTTTATGGACATCGTCTTCAGAAAGAAACAAGACCCATAGGCTTTAAAAAGCTCAAGTCCAAGGAGATTGTTGTCTACGTACATCGTTTTCAGAAGGAAACATGACCCCTGAGCTTTGTAAAAAAGTTAAGTCATTGGGAATGTCTACGGATATCGTTCTCAGAAAGAAATCATTGGGCCCCTAAGTATTGTGAAAAGCTTAAGTCATTGGGTGTAATACCCCAAGCATTATTAAGGGGTTAATTTAGTAAATTTTAATCCCACTCACACCTATACACACTCACACACCAAACTAACCTAACCTAATTACATATATAATCTCAACTCTTTCCTTCACTCTCTCATTTCATCTTGCACGAAGCCCTCCTGTAGCAACCGTTACTCTCTGTCTCACACCCTTCTCCATTGAAATAACCACTATTCTTCATCTCCCCCTCTCAAACGTTTGACAGCAAGCATTCGTCTCTCCTTCTTCCTCTTCATATCTCTCTTTGTTTATTCTCCGGTAAGCCATCTTCTTCATTCTTCTTTCTTTATTATTTTTCTACTTCCATATTTCTAAATCCGAATCTTCTACTTCAATGTTTACATATATATATATTTAACCAAATCTGAAATTTTCTCTAATTTCCAGCGATTTACATTCTTGTTCGTCACTGCTTGTTGGATCATTCTTACATTGTCGCCATCATCGATTCCGGTAAGCCTTTGATTTTTCTCCTTCTTCCTTACGACTTTTCTTCTATTTTTCTCTCTGATTTAATTCATGCCCTCTTTGATTTTCGTCTGTAAAAATTCCAGCAAAGCTTTTCCTCTCCAAGTCTTCTTTGTGGTTCATTGTTGCCTCTGTTACTTGTTTAGTAAGTTTCTCTATTCCTTCTCCCTATGTTTTCTCTCTCATTCTTGACTCCCATGCTCTATTTTTCTTTGGTTCTCTCTAATGGCAACCTTGATCATTTTCTTCGAATTGTTGCTGTTCGTCTTCGTTGTAATTGTCTTATGTAATTATTACTATTCATCTTCATTTTTCTTTATTTTTTCTTTTTCTTGGTCTTTGTTTTGTCTGTAATTGGGTCTTGTGACCCAATTGATTTTTTACGCGACCCATATAACACACAGTCAAACGGTTCAACTGAACCAACTAGTTCGATCAGATCAGACCAAACTGATTTAGCCAGACCATGTCAAACTGGTCCATCCAGACAAACCCAAACCAGTTCAACCCAACAAGACCAATTCATCCCAACAGAACTGAACCTAATCGGTTTCAAACTAACCAGACCTAGTTGAACCAGTCTGAACCGTTTTGATAAGATTTCACTCGTTTTATTTTTCGCCTGTTTCTGACCTCATTTGCTTTCCTATTTTAATAAATAATTAGGTATTATCTGCATACTTAGTGATCTGGGATCTATGAATTTCAGGTCAATATTTGCTGAATATAATTCGTAGCAGTCTAGGTAAGTGGAGTTACATACTAATTCGGTTCATATATTATAAGTGTAGCATATAGTTGCTCATTTTATTTATTTTTTCATATCACGATGAAATTATTTACCATGTTATGTATGATTAGATTTTAAGTTATACACGTAATAGTTATATCATTTATGCTCATGAACAAGTTATATGTTTACTTATATATATGTAATAATGTGAATCTTAAATGGCACCCAACTCAAGTTCAAGGTTTGGATAACCTTACATGACATTAATTCCGTCATGTTCACATTCACGTTACAAGTTCAAGTTTAAGTGTGAAATAATTTTGGTTAGGTTGTTAATCGGAGGATATTCCTAGTCGAATTATGATCAAGAAAGTATAAGTATCAGCACAAGTATAAGTACAAGTTCAAGTTATATGTTAACTTTCAGTTATGTTAACAAATACTTTATGTGATTTAATGATCAAGTGAATATGTTAAATTAAAGTGGCATGAGTTATATGTTTACATTTATGTCATGTAAAGCTTATTAGTATGTGAGTTTACTTACAGAGTATTTTTAATACTCACCCCCATAGATGAATATGTTGCAGGTGATGACGAGCAACAAGAGTGAGAGACTACCATAGTCAGCAAAAAATATGAGGTTTTCACTAATTATGTTTACATGACATCAGAAATAGATTTTTGTTAAATTATAGTTGATTCATCATTTATTACAATTTATGAAATAAATGATTTTTATATAATTTTTGGCTTCCACTATTTAATGTTAAAGTTAGGGTGAAATTAGGGTTTTCAGTTTGGGAAATTTCTCAAATTAGGGTATTTCAAGTGAATTGAAAAATTTTGAATTGTGAAATTATATGCATGTCTAACTCTAAAAAATTTGAGTGTTACAGTTTGGTATCAGAGCAAATGTTATAGATTCTGTAGACATTTTTATGATGAAAAGTATGACATGTCACTCACTCTATTCCTCCATCACCTTACAAGTTAGGTACGCATGTTTGTTTCTGTTATCGTATAAGTAAACGATATGTCCATATTATGTATATGTATGTTGCATGTGATGATGACTAGACATGTTCCATAAGTTTGAGCATATTTTATTTCATCGGTTAATGTAGTTAGCGATGAAAAATAGTAGTTTTAGCGATTTGACCAACACAAAGTATGAATGAGAATTTGAAGAGTTATCTCGCTATGCAACTCGTTCTGTTGATAACAAGAATTTGAAGACCTGATAGTTTAAAAGAGACCTCCTTAATGACAGCAAAGGTATGTGGTTCTTCATTATCACGCCACGCCTATAATGGTTGTTCGAGCAACATTAAGCATTAGATGATTGTCGTTATCTAGTTATTACCACAGTCTGATCAGTCATCACATGGAAGGAAGAAACATCAGAATGCCTATCCAAGAAGATAATGTAGGAAGAGAGAAGCTATAATTCTCCTCCAGTATGCGCTACGTGCAACAAAATGCCAAAGTTGGTAGTGCTATGAAGAGTAAAATGATTGTATAAAGAGAAAAAGGAATGACATTACCTTAATAAGTGTTGACTGAAAGAACAAGGACAGAATGACAACTTAGTTAATATCAAAGCAAAGTGGGAAGTCTACGTTTTGACGTGCCAGAAAGCTTAGAATACATATATGAATAGCTATTGCAGCTTCTCTCCTTGTTGACAAGCTGAAGTGAGTGTGAAGTAGACCTCTGCGAATGTTCAAAAGACAGTCTTGTTCAACGTTTTGTAAATAAGGTGAATTTGTTAGAAACTAACCATGCCAACAGTGGTTATCGTAAGGAAGTTCGCTTCCAACCTCCAGACGGAGCAAGTTTAAGTTTATGGGATCTAATAGCGGACAATATCGATCTCTGTTATTCTGACACGACGTCTCCTTGATCATGGTAATTGGGGCTATTTAGCTTATGCTGGAATTATGTCCATAAAGTAGGATGTAATTGCTAAAACCGGTTGGTTTTAAAATTAATTAAAGACAAGTTTGAACCACGAATGGTTCGTGGGCGGAATATCAAAAAAATTTCAATTAACTTATTTAATCAAATTAAATAACTTAAAACCAAACAATGTGCGATTATGCATATGCGACATTAAATGAGAAGATAATGTTAGAAACAATTTTTTCACCTATACATTATATCAAAGAATTTCTGAACTGACGGAATTCTTTCGAGCGTTCTTTGTGTTCTTCAAGCTTCAGGATCCGAATCACGCGCTTGAACTCCGAGAATGATTTATGAATTTCATCCACCAACAACCACCCGTTAATTTCAGAAATATATCTCAGGAGAATTTTGTATAGGAATTTGAGTATGAGCTCTCAAAACGATTGAAGAAGAAAATAAAAAAATTTCTCCTTCAATATAATATTCGGCGACAACAGGGAGGGGGGGAACGTTTATCTCACTTGCTTTGTTAACAAGCAACTGTATCTAGTATAATATCTATCTGCAATCAGATTGCTAATAAATATTGATAAAATATAATTTTGATATTTACAAATATTCCCATATATTTTTTAATTTTTAAAAATTCACCCAATATATTCATGATTGCCGAAAATTGTAATATTCTCTAGAGTTTGAGCTGTATCGAGATTCATCAATCCAATTGATAGATTTAATTGATTATTATCAATTAATCAATTAATTGATTTTTATTTACTAATTATCCAATTATTAGAAAATAATAAACTAAATAATTTCAATACATATTATCACACTCAACTAATTAAGTGACATCACCCATAACATATAGATATAGAAAATATGTCTTGGCACCAAAACACATTTTGATCCAATGTACTTCGTTTCTCTATTCCTGTTCTCATAAGCTATTTCTGAGATCGAATGGACTCACATGAACAAAGCTAAGGATTCAAATATCCGGTGAATTTATCTCCATAAATTCCCGACCTATTTATCTTCATAAATTCTCGACCTATTTAATCATGACATCGTACGACTCCATTATAGGTTCGATGTCGAATCAACTCTCGATTCCTGCACGCTACATTTTCTGTTGGTGTAAATAAACCCTTTTTATTTTCATGGTCCACAAAATATTTTAACATAATACCCATCGTGAATATTAGTAACAAGAGTGAAATGTAAAATTATCATTTTACCCGTCTTGTTATTATTTCCTTAACTCATTTATTGACTGTGAATAAGAAAGACAAAATAGTGAATTTTTTCATACAATTCACAAGTCTTAATCAATGACTTAATTCATTGAATACATGGCCAGATTAATTTATTCACACACCCATCAATAAAGCACAAAGTGATACTGTTGCTTTCACAATCCAACCACGAATTTTCATATCTGTGAATCACGTAACTCCAACTTAATTGAATTACAATCCCAACAGTCGAGGTATTGTTCGCCAATTCGAACTCACTGACATATCAAAGATTACAACTAACTAAGTCAAACTACGTATTCACATAAGAATTAAAGTAATTATGAAAATACCCTTAAGGTGTAACAATTAGATTTATAGCTGAATAAATGGTTTTAGGCTCTAAACTAATTTGCTACCGGTCTATTCAACATGTTCATAATATGTCTAGATTAACCATTTGAATATCCACTCCCATGCCCCAAGACTGGCATTCACTGGTTCAATCTAACAGTCGTAATCGGATTCGATTACCCAGTCGATCCTAAGACTGCGAATATCGTTATGAACTTTCTCAAAAGAGTTCGTCTGGAGAAGCTTCTGTCTTCACTCTTCATTATTTGATGAAACTTCCAAGACTTGAGTAATTTATAAACACACTTTAATAAATATTTCAATTTATTCATAAGAATTCAATAATACTAATGTCTGAGAAATAACTAAATACAAATAAATAGTTATTACACGTTACTTTATGGACATATTCCAACAATCTCCCACTTAGACTAAAGTAGGCGTGTACAATCTCTTATCTCTAAGCCCTCCAGATGACCATAAAAAACTTTACTGCTTAAAGTTTTCGTGAATGGATCTGCCAGGTCGTTGATCGTCGAAATATCCGTAAACACAACGTCTCCACGCTGAACAATTTTTCTAATCATGTGATATTTACGTTCTATGTGTTCGGATATCCTATGGCTTCTAGGTTCCTTAGAATTTGCTACAGCCCCACTATTATCACAGTAAAGTGTCATGGGCTTATTAGCGTTTAGAACAACTTCCAGAGTTTTCAAGAACTTCCTAAGCCATACAGCCTCATTTGCAGCTTCACAAGTTACCACATATTCAACTTCCATGATAGAATCAGCAATGTAAGATTGCTTGATACTTCTTCATGTAACTGCTCCACCATTCAGGATGAACACCGATCATGAAGTGGATCTCCTAGAATTTTTGTCTGCTTGAAAATTAGAATTAGTATACCTCATCATATTCATGTCAATACTTGAATACACAAGCATGTAGTTCATTATTCTCCTCAGATACTTAAGGACATGCTTGACGGCATTCCAGTGTTCGATTCCAGGATTAGATTGGAAACGACTCACCACGCCCAGGACATAGCAAATGTCTGACCTAGTGCAAAGCATCACAAACATGAGACTTCCTATGGCTGAGGCATATAAAATCTTTCTCATGTTTTCCTCTCCTTGAGGGGTCTTGTGAGATTTCTCCTTGGAGAGGATGACTCCATGTCTAAAAGGAAGAATCATTTCTTGGAGTTTTTCATACTAGAGTGATCCAACACCTTATCAATATAAGAGGTTTTAGACAGTGCTAATTGTCTGTTTTTCCTATCTTGAAAGATCTAAATACCTAAGACAAATGAAACTTCTCCAAGATCCTTCATATTAAATTGTTTTGCAAGCCAAATCTTGATATCAAATAATTTTCCTACATCATTCTCGATTAGTAGAATATCATCTACGTACAAGACTAGAAGAATCACATTCCCTTCATGTATCAGCTCATCCACTAACTGTTCAAAATCATAATTCTTAATAGTTTCATGGAATCTAATATTCCACGATCGTGACGCTTGCTTAAGTCCATAAATGGACTTCTGCAGTTCATAAAATTTTCCCTCTTGGCCTTCCTCTATGAACCCGTCTGGTTAAGCCATATAAATGCGCTTATTAAGATTGCCATTCAGAAATGCAGTCTTGTGGAGGGGGGGTTATCACCTTGTATCTGAATCTGCTAGATGATTTTTGAATATTTTTCTGATTTATGCTCATTGTCTAAATATAATAGTGTTAGTTTCATGTGTGTGTGGGTGGGGGGCTTATCACTTTGTCTATGAGCGTGCTAGATGATTTTTGAATATTTTTTTATTGATGCTCCTTGTCTTGATAATAGTGTTAGTTCCAATATGTGTATGGGTGTATGGGGGGGGTGCTTATCACATTGTATCTAAACGTGCTAAATGATTGTTGAATATTTTCTTATTGATGCTCATCATCTTAATAATAATGTTAGTTTTAGTGTGTGTGTGTTGGGGGGGGGGGGGGAGGNTGGGGGGGGGGGGGAATCGCCTTATATCTAAGTGCGCTAGATGATTTTTGAATACTTCTTGATTGGTGCTCATTGTCTAAAGATAATAGTGTTAGTTTCAATGTGTGTGTGGGTGGGTGGAGGGGGGGTCACTTTGTATCTGAGCGTGATTTTTGAATTTTTTTTATTGATACTCTTTGTCTAAAAATAATAGTGTTAATTTCAATGCGGTGTGGGTGTGGGGAGAGGCTTATCACTTTGTATCTGAACGTGCTAGATGATTTCTTAATATTTTCTGATTGATACTCATTGTCTAAAGATAATAGTGTTAGACATGGAGCCCCACCTACATCTTCCAAGAAAAAGAGTCGAGTTGAAAATATAGAATTAAAGAAACAAATCAAGTTGATGGAGAGCCAACTACAAAGCTTACTCGCTTGGGATCGTCAAAACGGTTTTCCACCTCCTGACGATGACTCAACAACAGAAACATGAGCTTCAGAATAATTGTTAAGCTTTGTAGTTGTAATATCAAGCTTTAAATACTCTCTCTTTTATTTTTCTTTGGATACAACCAAATTCTGTAAGCAATTATAATTCAGAGATATTGTAATGAACTACTACTAATTTGTTACATTACATATATTAATGATTAATATATGTATTTCTTATAAAAATATCAGGTTTGATAAATTTTATGATGATATTAATTGCTATTACCGGTGTATATGAAAATTAAAAAATTCAGCATTTTTTATTTACATTCTGGTAGTGTAAAATTTGGTCGCAAAAAATATTTCATGACCAAAAAAAAAATTGGTCGCAAAAGAGTTTAGACGACGAAGAGAAATATTGGTGGCAAAAGGTTTTTACGACGAAATTTGTTTTAGTCGCAAAACCTTTTTGCGAC
Source organism: Datisca glomerata (assembly GCA_003255025.1). Lineage (NCBI taxonomy): Eukaryota > Viridiplantae > Streptophyta > Magnoliopsida > Cucurbitales > Datiscaceae > Datisca > Datisca glomerata. The sequence goes on along the minus strand of QANY01007613.1, from coordinate 463,686 downwards.
TAGTTTTTGTTTCATCGCTAAAGGTCTAACTCGACGAGTTTCATTTTTCATCATGAAATACTTTCACTGATGAATCAAAAGCGATGAAGTTTGCGACAACTTATGTTCGTCGCATTAGACCTTTGGCGACTAAATTTAGGGCCTTTAGCAACCAAAATATTGGTCGATAAAGCTCCTGTTCTTGTAGTTGTGTGTGAATAAATAAAACAGGCCTAATATTCAATGAATTGAGTCATTGATTAAGAGTTGTGAATTGTACAAGACAATTCACTATTATGTCTTTCTTATTCACAGTCAATAAAAGAGTTAAGAAAATAATAGCAAGAGCGGTAAACGGTAATTTTACATTCTCGCTCTTATTACTGATATTCACGATGGGTGATATGTTAAAATATTCTATGGACAGTGAAACAAAAGAGTTTATTTGCACCAATAGAAAATGTAACGCGCATGAATCAAGAGTTGATTCGGCATCGAACCTATAATGGAGTCGTACGATGTCATGATTAAATAGGTCGGGAAGTTATAATGATAAATTCACCGGGTATTTGAATCCTATAGCTTTGTTTATAATGAGTCCATTCGATCTCAAGAATAGCTCATGAGAACAGGAATAGAAGAAACGGTATCAGTTGAAACAAAATATATTTTGGTGCTAAGATGTATTTCCTACACTCATACGTGATGGGTGTTGTCACTTAATTAGTTAAGTATGATTAATTGTATTGAAATTAATTTATTTATTATTGTCTAATTATTGGATAATTAGTAAATAAAATGAATTAATTGATTAATTGATAGATATCAATTAGGTTTATCAATTGGATTGATGAATTTCGATACAACACAAACTCTAAGATGATATATACAAAACATGGCCATGGTGGTTATTTTGGGGTTAATTTTTGAAAATTTGAAATATAGGGGTATATTTAGAAATTCCTAAAATGAATAACTATATATATGCGATAACAATTTGATTGCCACACGAATTGTATAAGATACAACATAACTTTAGAACGCAATAATTGATACCGATCAATACAATGTGTTATTACACAGGGAGAGAAAATGAGTTTTCTCCCCCCCCCCCCCCCACTTGTTGCCTCCATATTTCAAATTGAAGGAAGAAAAAATTTGATTTTTTCTATTCAATAGTTTTGAGAGTCCATTCTCAGTTCCTAAACAAATTCTCACGAGATATATTTATGAAATTAACGAGTGGTTATTGGTGTGAAGAAAATTTTGAGAAATTGGTTCTTGAAGATAGTACTTGAATTTTGGTTCTTGAAGATTTGGATCTTGAAGTTTGAAGAACTTGAAGAACAAATACAAGGATTCCACCAATTCAAAAAATCTCTAATACTTCGCAAATGTGAAAATCGTTTCAACCTTTTTGTATTTGTTTCGATATTTGATATGCATGATTATTTGTTGTTTTAGTTTTTAATCATTCAATTTGATTAAATAAGTTTTAGAAACAAAAATTGATATTCCGCCCACGAACCGTTCTTGGTTTAAACTTGTTTTTCTTTAATTTTAAAACCACTTATCCAACAGCTAATGCTTTGGACACTTCTAAAATATATGTGGATATTTGATCAGTTCAATCGTTTGTGAATTTTTGGAAGTCTTTCCTGATGAATTTCCAAGATTTTCTCTTTGATTCTTGACTCACATGCTCTATTTTTCTTTGGTTCTCTCTAATGGCAGCCTTGATCATTTTCTTCGGATTGTTGTTGTTCGTCTTCGTTGTAATTGTCTTTGGTAAGCATTACTATTCATCTTCATTTTTCTTTCTTTCTTTCTTTTTCTTGGTCTCTGCTTTGTCCGTAATTGGGTCTTACGACCCAATTTATTTTTAACCCGACCCATATAACACATGCAACCCAAAATGGTTCAATCAGACCAGATCAAACTGGTTCAACCAGACCTGTTTAAAACGATCCATCCATATCATCCCAAACCGGTTCAACACAACCCAATCAAACCAGTTCAACACAACTCGACCGGTTCAACCCCACCGAACCGTTTAACCCAACAAAATTGAACCAAACTGGTTTCAAACTAACCAGACCAAGTTGAACAGACCTAAACTTGTTTTAATCAGATTTCACTCGTTTTATTTCCACTTGTTTCCGACCTCTTTCGCTTGCCTAATTTAAAAAATAATTAGAATTATTATCTGTAAACTTAGTGATCTGGGATCTATGGATTTCAAGTCATAGTAATCTTGTTCATAAGTTATAAATGTAGCATATATAATGTAAAATTATTTTTATTATTTATTTATGTTGCTCAATCTTATGTTCACATGTTTTATTTATTTTTTCATATCGCGATGAAATTATTTATCATATTATGTATGATTATATTTTGAGTTATACATGTAATAGTTATATTATTTATGTTCATAAAAATGTTATATGTTAATTCATGTATATGTAATAATGTGAATTGTGAATCTTAAATCAAGTAAAATGATAAATAAATAAGAGGTAGACTTAGTCATGTTCCTTGATTATCAAGTAAGTAGATTGTTCATGTCATGTTCATGTCAGTGTCCTTAAGGTTCAGGTAACCTTAAGCGACACCAACTCAAGTTCAAGATTCAGATAACTTTAAATGACACTCATTCCTTCATGTTCACGTTCACGTTATAAGTTCAAGTTTAAGTGTGAAACAATTCTTATTAAGTTGTTAATTGAGGGATATGCCTAGTCGAAGTATGATCAAGCAAGTACAAGTATCAACACAAGTATAAGTACAAGTTCAAGTTATATGTTAATCATGGATTCAGTTATGTTAAGTACAAGTACTTTATGTGATTTAATGATCAAGTGAATGTATTAAATTAAGTAACATGAGTTATATGTTTATATTTATATCATGTGAAGCTTATTAGTATGTGGGTTTAGTTATTGAGTACTTTTAATACTCACCCCCCATAGATGAATATGTTGTAGGTGATGGCGAGTAGCAAGAGTGAAAGACTGTCATAAAATATGAGTTTTTCACTAATTATGTTTATATGACATCCGAAATAGATTTTTGTTAAATTACAGTTGATTCATGAATTTATTAGATTTTCATGTTTTATTTTATAAATTATGTGATTGATTTTCACGTCTTATGAATTTATCACATTGACGTTATTGCATATTAATTCATCATTTATTATAGTTTATAGAATAAATGTTTTATATAATTTTTGGCTTCCGCTATTTAATGTTAAAATTATGGTGAAATAAGAGTTTTCAATTTGGAAAATTTCTCAAATTAGGGTTTCAAGTGAATTGAGAAATTTTGAATTGTGAAATTACATGCATGTTTAACCCTCAGATTTCGGGTCGTTACATTGTGAGTGTCTGCGGACATCGTTCTCAAAATGAAATCATAGGTCCCCTGAGCTTTGTGAAAAGCTTAAGTTCTTGAAAGTGTCTACGAACATCGTTCTCAGAATGAAATCAAGAGCCCTTAAGCTCTGTGAAAAGCTTAAGTTCTTAGGAGTTTCTACAGACATCGTTCTCAGAATGAAATCATAGGGACCTTGAGCTTTGTGAAAAACTCAAGTCCTTGGAAACAAATGTTCAGTGAACACCGTTCTCAGAAGGAAATCAGAAATGTCAAAACGAAAACTTGCTTGACTTATAGATCGAAGAATTGCTCAAAAGTTTACAACGGATATGACTGAAGAAAGCAAAGATAAATACTCTTTGAAGACAACTAAGCGAACGCCCCTAAAAATAAAGCCAACCAAAATAGTTACTTGTAGAGGTTGAGATGTGAATGACAAGCTTACAAAGAAAATCAAAATGGAAATGCTCGATCAAATCGTATCAATGTTAAACTGAAGCTGGTCATAAAACGGGAAACATTCATGATAGTATGATGATCTCTGAACGAGAAGCAGACTAATGGATGGGGCATGAAAAGAACGGAAAATACAAAAATTAAAAGGAGAAAGTCGTGAACGAAATTTCACCCATCAACTTCAAAACTCCGGATCTGAAACGGACAAAACCAGCAACCAGAAAATAGATGAAGCTCACCTATAAAATGGCTTATCTATCAGAAGTGATGCTCAGATTTGGCCGGCTATAGATGACAACAACAACACTGTACAAAAATATATCTCAGAATGGAAAGATATTTATCCCATGATATAATATTGTATATTGATGTTTCATTAACGACGAATACAATAGGGGCAAATGAACAGGCATAAATTATTCAATCCGTCATGTCACCGAAAATTTTAAGAGGAGACCAATCAGACAAAAGTACATGACTTGCCAACATGACAATCCAAAGAAATTAATCAATATCATTTGATTGATCAGATGGTTAAAATTTATTCAGTTGTTAACGTTGATAAGTTAGATCTCAATGGAATCTTCTGTTGATTCTATATTCAGTTATAATTAGATAAACTACATCAGATTCTATGTAACAGAGGTTAAATGTAACTCCAAAGGGATTCTCAGCACACACTCATAAATCATGATGTTTACTACTCATTTCTCTTTACTCTTTATTTTCTTATTATCATATAGAAAATTCAAGACAAATTCTCCAAATCGTGAATTTTTTCCTTTACATGGACAAATTTGAAAATTTACCTCTATATCCTGAGCAAATGACCCATATCTACCATGTACTGAGTTCATTATATGAACATCTGCTCTACTTCAAATAATTACACAGAACGATAGTCGATGCTTGACCGGCGGTTTTGTTTGGAGAAAAATGATTTGCTTTGGAAAAAACATTTAATGTAGGTGAGGTGCTAAGGTGATTGAACATGTGCCTATATGAGGCGAGGCTGGAGGAATGTAACCAGTGGAAAGAGAAGCAGAGTTAAGGTTTTCTCAATGAAGCAAATTTACTATTGTGGACTAAATGAGAATTCTATGAATTATGAGCTCTCAATGAATTACAAGCTCTCAATATCACCGAGCATGTTTAAATATAATCGTCATTAGAAGCATGGTTAGGGTTAATCATAATGCAATTATACTTGATCAATCTTGTAAGCATGACTGGTCAATCCTCGTCATCACTTAGCATGCGCAATTACACTTAATCAAGCAATCAAGCAATCATGTCGCTTAATACTAGAATCAGAATTACCTTACCTAAGTCAAAACAATTGGTCAATAATCTTAAGGTAAAGATTGGTCAATATTAACTATGTTGCAGTTAGATTAGTTTAAAGTTAATTGCTTAGAATTAGTCATATAGTTGGGGAAAATTAACTCATTAATCTCTTACCCTAGATTAAGATAAAATTAGTAGCTTGTCTAGACAAGCTAAAATTAGGTTAAAACTGAGGATAATCGAATCCTAGAGTTAGGGTCAAGTTATCGTCATCCAAACAAAGTGTAATCGTTAAAGTTAGCAACTCTAATCATACGGGTGTTTTGGGGTGCCTAACATATTTCCCCTCTACAACTAAATTGCTTACCCACTCTGGTCTGATTGGCATGGTGTCAATCAGTTGATTAATGTTGAAAGTTAAAGGGTGTGGTGGATTGATGTTTTAGTTGAGGGGAATCTTTAATTTAAGCGAAAGAAAGATAAGGGATGTGATTTTAACCATGTTTCAGGTTAAGGGGTGTGATTTTAACCATGTTTCAGGTGAAGATGAAGGATAATTTTGGAAACAAAATGATCATGTGCGATGCACGTGACCAATTTAACATGGTTTAATGCAAAAATAGACAGATGAGTGTGATTGATTAATGTTAAAAGTCGATAAACCTGTGTTTTATACAAGCAAAAAGTCAAGAACAGAAGCTTGCAAAATTACAACTCATGTAGAACAAATCTAACATAAGCTTCGTCCAAAAGAATATAACTATAGTGAAATGCACAACATAACACAAGTTTGAGAGAGAGTTCATAATTTTCTCACATCCAGCTAGCTGCAAATTCCAGGATCCAAAAGAGAATGCCAGTTTGAAAAGCATACCATGAGTTGCATTAAGGAGCTTCCCTGATCCTGATTACAATGATTACCTTGGGGAATCGACCATTCTGCAATCATGTTTCTTGCGCCGGCACCTGTGATGGGACTTCTGATCTGAGAATGAATTTTCCCCAACAATCTCCGTTGTAGAATCTGTAACTGGGCAAGGAATGAACATATGAGTTAATCTTTTGGTAAATAAGGCAATGCTTAGGCCTTGAAGTGCCAACTTTTCATTATTAAACGAAAAAAAAACAAAGGACTTAACCCACAGTAAACCTTCAGCAATTGTTTGATAATTTCTAATGCAATTCTTTTCCCAACCCACAATTCTTAGGGGAAACACTTCTATGGATTAAGCTGATTACATTTGGCAATTAGCAAACAATTAACTTAACAAGCAGCTTCCCACATGCATTCAAGAACATCACCACAAGCATATCAATAAAAACAGTTTTACAGATCCGAGCTACGTCCTCGCACTTCAACCTTTCCAACTGAGTTCTTGTCCCCCATTAGTACTCATGAAGAGCCCCTAAACACCCAAGATAACAACTCCATCATTGTCAATTTGTGCCTTCCAAGTTCCAAGTATCTTTGTCAACTCAACAGATACTTTCACATGTCATTAAAATAGTCTTTAACTGATCGTGTATCCTCAAACTTCACCCGAAATTCTTCCCTTTAAAGCAAAGCAAGACATCTAGCCATTAGCCCCTTTGTCCAACAAAAACAATCACCCCTTCCCTCTAACCATGATTCTCATCAACCCTAAATCACAAAGGTTTCGAGTCAACTGCATGGACAAAATAAAGAATAGAACTTTTGGCCAAGGGGTCACAAGCTTTATTAACCCCAACTAACTGAAGCTATAGATTAAATATACCATCAAAGGTGGTTACTACCAATAAAAGAGGATAATAGATTTCATGAATTTCTAAGTCTTTAAAGTTCTAGGAAAAGAAACAAGCACCATAGCACTCACTCATGTTATAAGACTCCATTTTCATAGAGTACATGACGCCTCTATGCCACATGAAATTTAGTCTAAATTCAAATGAGACTTTACTTTATCAAAGATCAATTTTTCTTTTTAACCACTAAATCATCTGGGAATTAGTTCGCAACCAAATCAAAATTCAACATAAGTCATCATCCAAAACAGGGACAAAACGCACCGCCGAGTTGCTGCCCCCAAAACAGCACTCTGACATCCTCTTCCTCCTCATCGAACTCATCACCGTATCCGAACTCAGCATCCCCACGATAACCCGGCTCACTGCCGTACCCGGACTCATTCCCATGAGCATCAAAACCCCCAAATGCCCCAAATCCAACAACTAAATTCTCCTTCTCCTCTCTTTCCCTCCTTGAATTTTTCGCTTCGCTCACATCTGACGCCCAATTACTATCCCCATTCATAAACAGCTCCCCACTCGAGTCCGTGCCAACGGCTACAGGGAAATCGGAGCACGTTCCATGAGCCGCCGAAGCTCCAACCGAACAACACCGTCGGGTTCCGCTCCGATCACTGCTCCTACCCGAGACGGACCTCGATCCACGGCGTCGCCTCTTTTTAGCAAGCAATCGGAACCCTCCTCTCGTACAGTTTCCGCCAGCCCTCGAAGGCTTATCGTCGTCGATTAAGCTCAGCCTCGACATGTCCATGTCGATATTAAAGGAGGTAGCGCGATCGGATAAACATGGTCGCTTAGTATGAATCCCATTGGAGTAGCGGTAGGGTTTAGGGTTGGTGGTAGTAGGGGTGAGGTGGGAATCGGAGTCTATGGTTCTGGGAGAAGAGAGATGAAAGGGTCTCCAGCTATGGAGCTTGAGTGCACATGCATCTATGGAATGGCGGGAATCTAGGGTTCTCTGAGACATTGGAATTTCTCACGGGCGTCTTCTTCTTCGATGACCATCAAGGAAATTGGAGCCAAATATGGGTATGGAAAGATCAACTACTGGTAAGCAGCTTAAGTTTTTTTTTTCTTTTGCTGTTTTATGATCGAAGAATACGAATTGCAGAGAGAATGAGAGAGAGAGAGACCATTGGAGTTTAGTTGAAAGTTGAAGACTCATAGCAGAAGCTCAGCTGACAACAGCTGTATATATATGAGAAATTAGGATTAAGAAGTCCACGCGCGGGAGTCCCTATTGTTTCACGATTTCTTTACCCAATCAGATCCTCACACGTGTTAGTACTAGTACGCTAAAATTCTATTTTCCATTAGAAAGCCGGAAAACAAAAAAACACTAATTTGGAGGTTTTCCTTTTCGACTAAGTTCTTAAATAGAAATGAATTTTATAATATTGTAGTAATATGCGATTAGGAGTTACGACTGTCATGTTTCAAATCTTTCCCTTTACTTAAAAAACAAATATGATGTATGTTTTTTTGGGTCAAAATTATATTATAAATATTAAAAAAATGAAGGAATATCACTTAAATTTATGATTTTTAAAATATGAGTGTGTGGTTTAATCAATTGCGTCAACCTAACTTATCAAATATTATAAATATAAGTGTGTGGTTTAATCAATTACGTCAACCCAACTTATCAAATATTATGCATGTTTAAAAGGTGCATTTAATTTCTTTCATTTTTTGGAGAAAAAAAGACCTAGAAGAGGTATGTTTCAAATATTAACCATACGTGATTCAACTAGTTGGAAACTAGTTGAAACGTACGTGCTTCACACGTATTCAATTAATTTAAAATATATATAATTTTAAATTAATGTTAACATTAAAATTAATCATTATTTTTAAAATGATTTTACATCTAAAATAAAAGTAAAATAATGATAATAGTAGATTATTTATAATATTAAAATTATAATGTTATTGAATAGTATAGAAAATAATTTTATTTATCAATTTATCATATTCTTAAGTTATATCATATTAAGAGACAATTTCTCATAATCAAAATATATTAATGTATTTCTATAAATTCATTTATATGAATTCTCATGTTACAGTTAACATAAATAATACAGAATATTTAATCTATAAATTTATAGAATATTTGTTATAAGAGATTTTGAAATCAATATACAAATATTTACATCTCTTATTACATAAGATTACCAAAATATTTTATTTTACTAACTATAAACAAATTATTATTGAATAAAAAATAAAATATTATCAAATGAATCAAATGAGAAAAGAGATTAAATATCTAATTTATATTATATTTTAATAAACTTTAAAAGACAAAAAAAAGAGTCAACAGTCTCTCTCATTTAAACCATCTTTAATATAACATAAATGATACAAGAAAAAGCTGTATATTTCCATAACAGAGAGTCTCTTTGGATGAATCGAATAATCGTTATTAATTTAAAAAAAGAAAAGAAATAGAGTTAGAAGTTGAGGCATGGGGATCATATTGGAATTGGAATGGAAAAGAAATTTGGGCAGATTTCCAATTAAGAACCAAACTTTCACTTACTCCCGGAACTCCTGCACTTCTGTATAAACAAATCAAAGAGCTAACAAGTACTAAACGTACGCTTCAAACAATCCCTAAAGGAACTACAACTTACAAGCAGACTTCCATATTCTAAGAAATGGTTTAATGCACTCACTGAGAAGAAAAATCTTCTTATTAGATAGTTTTCTGAATGTCACGCAGACGTTTCTGAATTTCGGCTGTATAGTCACCAAACTGGATTTTACTTGGTGGATGCATGACAAAAACGTATGAAATGGGCTTTGATGCCAACATTGGCTTCTTAGTAGTTATATTGTCTGGTAACACTCCCAAGTTTCTTTCATCAAATGGAAATGACTCCGAAAGAAAGAAGAAGCTTTCTCTCCCCAACTTTTCTACCTGAAACCATCCCAATCCGATAAGTTAACCATTGTAAACAAAAATAGACCTTCATTCAGCTATTACTCCGAAAAGAAACCAGCATAAAAACCTGCTATTCTAAAGCTATAAGTATGATATAAAGTGAGCTCATGATAAAAAGTTCTTCCCCTTGGAATATATTCAGTTAAAGGTCCATAAGGATATACAGGCAGGAGAGAGTGGGACATTTGAGGCCATTTAAAATTTACCTGTAGCTGCGAAAACCTGAGATTATTCATTGTGATGATAATTTGCACCCCAGATAATGCATCAGCCAGTATACGTAGAGCCAGATACTCAAAGAAATTCTGCAAGAGAAGTTTCTGACTATCCCGGTTTTCACTGGAGCTTTCAAAATTTGGAAACCAGAGTAGGCACTGGACCGCATTCCAAGGAATTAGTTCCTCCCCCGCTTTGGTAATAATGGTCTGATATGGGTGGTTGAGGCCCCAGAATATTCTAACACCAGCTAACGATGGGTCACATATAGTCATATTTGATAAGCTTGTTGTGCAAATTATTTTTGATGGATCACAGAGGTAAGTTAGCTTAGATGAGAAATAGAAATCAGTGTCATCCAATACGAGAATGCATCCATCTGAAGTAGGAAAGAATTGTTGAAGCGATGAAGCACACACATCACTGTCTTCTGGCAGACATAAAGTTGGATTTGATGGACGAACTGATGGACTCAGGTCATGAGAAAAGAAACATGAGTTTCCATTTCGACAACCCTGTCATTAAAAACAATTGGGAAGGGTTTACAATGTTAGCACAGCATGTGATTAATAAACAATCAGAATAACTCAGTCCAAAATAAATGAATTTAATTCTTCAGAAGGAGAATATCTTAGATAGTCAATCCCAACAGCAGCTGAGGCATGAGAATCGTCATAATCATACAACCGCAGATGCTTGGATTATGTGCTCGGAAGTTGGACGTGTGTATGAAGGGAGTTAAATAAGGGTCTATAACTTTTAGGTGCATAATTCAACAGGAAGTAGAAAACAGATGTTAATGAAGTACAGAAAAATATGATGTCACTGTAAGATCCTCATGTCAGCTGTCTATTTCCCTTTCTATTTTGAGCTACACAGAATCCAGCAAGTTTGTTTCGCAGAATTTAATTATACTAAAATAAAAGCAAAACTGCTGCAATTTATGCAGCAATAAACAAGCATTATGTGGCAAGTCACGCATTATTTCTAAATATAAAAATTTTGATGCACCAATGATTAACATATATATGAGTGTTGCGATGCATTACTACTAAGCAGTGACAGAAAATTTTGCCTGCTTAACCAGGCAACTTTTGTTATACGAAAAACTAGAAAACCATATTAATTGATAAAATTTACAAAGAGAGGACTCCTCGTATTTATTGATTAAATAAATCTTCAATGGAAGATAGACCATAGTCAATTAACCTCATTAATTAACAAATTGTAGTTCTGCATCAAGTTTGCCTCTCAAACACATTAAAGTTGCATGATAAAGGTGCAAAAAATGTCACCAATACTCCTTAACAACAATTTCAGTAATGTACAGCATTCTCCAATCAAGCCATGGCTAATATATAAGGTTAGGTAGACACGTCTCAGTTCCAAGCAATGCGAGTACCTGAAGAGATAAGAAAAATCTGCATGGAGGTTTTTTAGCTTGAAGGGAATGAGAGAACAAGCATTGACTACCTCGGTTGCAGAATCCATTGACAAAGAAAACACAAATAGAAGTCTCTTCATGGACAAAAGTACCTTCACGATTAGAATTTATTTGTTGATAACCTGATTCTTCTGTGTACAGAACTTTGATCTGTGACATGAAAGTACGTAAAGATTAATACTTGTCAAGGAAGATGAATACACAGGATGGAAAAGACACTACCTCTTTGACAATAGTTGCTAACTTCTCAGCAACGTGAAGGACTCTGAAATGATTAGAAGCCACAAATGGTACAGATAAACATTGTCTTCCTTCACCTGATGACTCAAGTGCATCTGCATCTTCGTTTGGCATACATTCGAGAAGACATGTATGTTTAAATTCATATGGATCATAATATGATGGTACGCCATCATATCCAGCCAGAAAGTTGGGACGAAACTGATGTATTGAATGTAGAACTTCTTCATCTGAGGGAAAAAGAAAGAAGAAGAAAATGGTCAAAATCTTCCAGAAGAAAAAAAAAATATAAAGCTTGCAGAGTAAACAAGACCATCAATCCATACATATTTCAGAGACACGATTTAGAGACGATTGAACAACATTATGAAAAGAGCACCATTCTTCTTCCATCTTGGGAAGTAGTTGTGCTGCAGCTTTTATTTCATCAAACTTCAAAAGTTTCTCCAAATGTTCAAGACGAAGCTTATCCTTCAAGAGGAAGCCAAAGAACATTTTCAATCCGAGAAATAGAGTTTTGAATATTTAAACAAAGACATACTACCTTGAAAACACGTTGCCAGAACTGAAATGCACATAGGTTTGCCACATATGTCATATCTTTCTGGCCAAGTAGATCACTGTTGTTGGAGAAATAGGATTCCATATATTGTGCATGCTAAATATAACAAAAGTTGTTTAGATAAGAGAAAGACAATTGTTCAAGTAACTAAAGAAGTCCAAAACAAAAACCAGCCACTAAGTAGGTTATACCAAATCATCCTCTCCAAAAGGACGAAGAATAGGTAGAGGCTGTGTATCCAATAATATGCCCAGTATGATGCCTTCATGGAGCATCCCAATGTCTCCAAACTTGAGTAGTAGCACAGAAAAATCAAAAGACAAGGGGAAACTGGTTAGTAACCTTCCATAAAACGTAGGTTCATACCGGCCCCTTGAAGATGGTTTTTGTAATGCTTTTATGTGGACAAGAAGATCTAATGCATCTTGAACAACTTTGGTGTCTGGTGGATCAAGAGCCTTCTGCAACAAAACTGGTAACAGAGTTCCATAAGCTGACACCTATGTCCAATTTTTTAAGATAGAAGAACACACTGAAAAGTTGATATCTGGAAGATCTTACACATCAGAACCGGGAATGTATGTAGAAAGTATAGGACAAGCATGATAGAACATTATGAACTCATACATCGATAAACTTGTGCAATGTTAATGCAAATTACAATCCCGGATTTCGGAAACAAACTGGCCATTGCTCTTACTAGGTTCAAGGAGCATCCAAACATAGCCCATTAAAAGGTGGATGGCCAAGATTTACATGAATAAATTTGACTTAAACATGCTTATTGACTCATCCTTTTGAATCTGAACATGTGGCTTTTAGAAACACCAAATATTATTTTTAAGAGCAAAAGTTTCAACGTGCAAAGAAAAAACTGACAAGTGACTAGCACATTAAAGGAACTTAAATCTTGCAATAGCGTACACTGCTATATTTAAGCAAGTCTCTTTTCATTCGTTTTCTTTTTCTGTTGGCCAAGGCTTAAACAGTGTTTAAGCCTCCTAGTTTAGTCCCATATGCATCTGAGGACAAGTCCATGTAAGAACTCATCGTCCATCCACCCAAAATGGAAGTAACGTATCAGCATATTGATTAGGGGAGATCACTAGCCCGATTTCGAAATTTGATGCCTGACTGTGCTACTTTTCATGGCAAGTATTACAGAAATTCTTCAACAATTGAAGTAAGATTGATATTCTAGCCTCCCCTACTGCAATTGAAAACAATAGAATTGAATTTATTTTATTAGATACCACCATACCCCTGGGATCATTGATGGCTTTAGATTCAGCACAGCAAATTAGAAGCACTTGCTGCCGCAATGATAACCTTAGTATAGTCGCATCCTCAAAATCTTCAAGCTGCTTAAAAAATGATGTCGTAATCAACCGATAGACTTGGCCATCACAAGTTCGACCAGTCCTTCCTCGTCGCTGCTCTGCCTATGAAGTAAATGAAATTTAGGAAATAAAAATAATTTCTTTAAACCACCAGGACAATCTCGATACCTGAGACTTAGAAACCCAGACAAGCTTTGCAGAATCCCTTTTCCTGTTATTGTCCCAGAAAACTTGTAAAGACCTGCATGAATCAATAACATAGGCCACTTTGGGTATTGTGACAGATGATTCTGCGATATTTGTAGCCAATATTACCTGCATGAAACGGTAGGTTTTTCTTATTAAATATTAAAGATAATATTTGTAGCCAATATTATCTACCAAGTACAAAAGAAAAATCTTAACGACACCAAGAACCATGGGACACCAATCTTCCAAGGCAATTTGTAGAATTGTATGACATTTTTTCATGCAGAAAGTGTCCCTTGAATTAAACTGCCTACATATTCCTGACAATACAGAGAACAGAACAAATTAAAGGATACGCCTCTAGGACCTGCAGCGGGAAGAGAGAGAGAGAGAGAGAGAGAGAGAGAGAGAGAGAGAGAGAGAGAGAGAGAGAGAGAGAGAGAGACTTTAAAAGGTATATTAACTCTTACCATTTTGGGTACAAAACACTCTTACCTTCAAATAAACTAATTATGAAGCTTTAAAAGGTAATACCTTTCTATGGGACTTGCAGATCTTCATGGCAATAAGAGCCTGTTCAGTGTCAATGCTGCTATGTAATATATGAACTTTAAAGGAACCAAGCGGCGTGAGTAGATGCCATTGATTCTCAAGTGAAAAGTATGTAGGGAGAAAAACTAATATGCTTTTCTCAATGTCTGGCTCATTCTCATGGATATGCAACACGAGATTATGAATAAGTATGTGCACTTCGGGTTTAATATCAGCCTCAGCCATGGAAGGGGTTAGACCAGAACAATATCTCAAGGACAGTAAATCAGGTTCTGTTCCAAGAAGATCGGTCACCTGTGAAGAAAGAGTAATTTAATCAACAAATAGTAATATAAAGAGGTTCCTTTAATGCGAGACTGGCGTAGTTGAGAACTCAACAACTGCCACTCTAACACCATAGTCACATGAGTATTTTTTCGAGAATTACACAACTAATATTTGCCATGATGAAGCGTATCAATGTGCTTGATGTATAATATTTCGCCCATATACTAAGAACTTAAGCCTTTTGAAAATCAGGATATAGGAACTTCATTTTGTGTGATTTTCGTGATTTAAGTCTGAACCGCCTCAATTGGCACTTCTTTTGCTTTGCCGTGCAAGTACTAGAACTAATTTCGATGATGTGTTAACAGACTTGTCTTAATGAAAGGAAGATTTAGTGGTTTAATCCTTAGTTCGATGAAATTACCTTTATGGTAAGGTGTTTACCTCACAACAGGAGGAAGATTAACTTGCCTATTTTCTACAGGTCCAGCTTTATTATTCCAGCCTAGATAGCAATTCAACATGGACTCTGAAAAGTTGGTCAACTGGGACACTTGTTGCACAACACTGAGAAAAGGAGGCCTGGGAATTAAAAACGTAAAGAAGTTCAATGAGTCTTTATTGGTAAATGGCTATGTAGGTACTTGCATGAGACAGCTTATGGAGGACAACCCAAATTCGGCGAGGACAAGTCAGTTTGCTTATCCGGCCATAGCCAAAACGATATTGGTTGTAATATAGGGAGGGTCGTGCGGGGAAAGTGAGATTGTTTCTCTGAATTCCATAAATTCCAATCAATTTTTCACCGTCTGTTCTTGTTGCCAACAAATATGCCAAGTTATCGGATTACATGTCTTCGCATGATGCCCTGTTCTTAAGGGAATGATAGTGTGTACTGGTAGTCTGGTACAAGGCAAAGACATGAATCTTTCTGTTAGATATTTTATGAAGAACTAACAGCCGAAGACAACTCTCATCCGTGCAAGAGAATCTAGAAGACCAGAGCTCCACCAAAGCAGGCTGTATTGGTGACGACAACTGGAATGCTGGTTTGATTTACCATTGACAATCTTATGAGGAGAGGTTTTCTCATGATGAACAGATGCTTTTTGTTCATAGAGAGGAAGGAATCCAACAGTCATCTGTTTCTGCATTGCTCTTCCATTGCTGCAATCTGAAACTTTTTGCTGATCAAGCAGTGGTTTACTGGGTCGTGCCTCACTGCGTCTAGAGCATTTTATTTTGTTGGCAAAATTTGGAATTATATCCCTCTTTGTATGTTTGGTCAGTGTAGCATACAAGGAGCATTTAGAATATTTGAGGGTGCTGAAAATTCAGTTAATAGAGTTATTAATACTTCTGTCTTACAAGAATGACCTAATACTTTTAGTACCCATGCTGAGTTAGACGGTCTTTTGGTCTACTTTTTCCCTGTGATTTCTCTTTTCTAGCTTTTAAAGCTTTTCTATTAATACTATCGCTTATTCATATAAGAAAAAGATGTTTCAATCCTTAATACATTGTAGTTTGTAGCTTCCAAGTGGGCGTACAGTTCTAATCTTTTTAAAAAACTTCTCATTCTTATTGGTTCTCTCAAGCTGGAGAGAAGTTGTAAACTGATACACATTGAGGATACCTTATTCTCATCTCTATAATTAATGGAATAATATCAGTTTCTTATGCAATAAACTCCTTAATGCGTTGTAAGGATAGCTAATGTTTTTCCAAGATTAAGTAGGCATAAAGTGTGATGAGAAAAGATTGGCTCGCATAATGTATAAAATTAGCAGTTCCTTTTCCATCTTCAACACTTCATTTTCTCCTGATTACAAATTTGTGGCTAGGTGCTTCTACAGTTCCACTCTACCTTGGATTTTGTTCATACACCTCAGCAAAATCTCTTGAAAACATATGACAAGGACTCCCATGTTTTATTCACCAACTCCACGCTATGTCAAGCGAGGTGCTTAAAGATAAGCCTACACACAGTTCTGCTTCCCCGACATTTCCAATAGAAGATTCTCTTAATACCAATTATCATTGCAGAATGCAAAATCCTAGCATTCTACCCTCAGGCTAATCATATCCAAAATGTTTGAATCCGCAGGTACAACTGGAGGAGAATCAGCGTCTGAGCTATTGCCCCAAATTTAGTAGTTTTAGATTATGCTTAAATTTTAGTTCAGCTCAATATTTAAATTTTAAAATTTGATAACATTTAAACCGACGGCAACAGAATGACGTCCCATGTCTAGCCTTGCCCAACACTTACATCGTAAATGCTAACAAAATTGCCATTCTTTTTACATTTGCAAATTACCAGAGTGAATTCATCAAACAAACTAAAATATTAAACTACAAGTCAATAGAAGTGATAAAGGAGGTAGACAACAAAGATAAAGAAATTAGCGTCTCCTAACGAACAAACACAAGCTCTTTAAATGGTATGACTTCTGAGCTCTTACCTGTTCAAGATATGTAACGTTACGTTGAAACACGGTTTTCTGGTTAGAGCTCGGAATAGCAAGTACTTCGACCCGCTCGTGTCTACCGAGATCCTTGAAGTAATCTTTATACCTTCCAATATCAGCGGTAGCAGACATCAAAACCACCCTGGAGAATATAAAATCTGTTAGTTCCTGATACTACTATACTCCAATAGTAGTCAACTAAACTATAACATTCAAAATAGAAATATCGAAAAACATTAGTCAAACGATGGCCAATAAACTTCAAACCTAAACTATATGTCAGAATTCTTTCAGGACAAGGATTACAATACAAAATGAAATAAAGTAATAATAGTAACAAAATAAATAAATAGACGATAACCTAAGGTCATGGTTCTTCACTATAAACTGCTTGACACAAACAAGAACAAGATCAGACTCCACAGATCTTTCGTGCACTTCATCAAGTACGATAACCTTGTAGTCAAGTGCTTTCAAGCCTTTGTCCCGCATTTCATCCAGTAAAACTCCAGCAGTTTTGAAAATAATCTTTGAACTGTAATATAAAATTAAAAAGAGAAAAGAAAAAAATAACCATAAAGCAAAAGAAGTGACAGAAATAACCAGGCATGAAATAGATACATTGAAGCTTAATGAGCGAGCAATCAAAAGCAGCAAGTGAATGACCACAAGTACCCTGCTGATACGTGCTTTGAGTGACCTATGTGATATCCAACCTCTCCTCCCAATTCGCAGTTACGAGCCTTTGCAACCATTTTAGCAACTGCTAGAACAGCAAGTCTCCTAGGTTGAGTGCACAGAATGGGTTGCATGTTTTCTTCAAGAAGGAATTGAGGAACTAGCGAGCTCTTCCCTGTAATAACAGATGACGGAGCTAATACACAGGGAGTATGACTGAAGCAATCACACAAAACTCATTTTACTTTGAGAGCATGAGTATTAAGAAGACAACTCGTAAAAACAGTTTACTTCTTGCTTTTCCAAGTTCTCGGCAGCTAACAGAGTAGGTTATAACTTATAACTAGGAGGTACCGGAGCATGGTACGTTAACAAAAAAAAAAACAACTAAATTCATCGGCACTCACTACGCAAAGAACGACTTCAATCGTCAAAGAAATTTTCTTAATAAACTTCAAATTTCCAAAAATAGAAGCACAGTTTCATAAATGCACTTTGTTCTTGCTTGCAATGTTCACGAGTTCTTTCATCTTCCTCGCGACGAAATGCATCTTTTGTTTCCATACAGTCGACAAGCAGTCAGCACCTAAGTACACAGTATTAAAAGCGCTCGACAAGCAAATCATACTAACAGAAAGAGTAGGGAAGGTACCACAGCCAGTCTCGCCGACGATCAGAGTGACGCGATTTTGTAACACTCTCTCGATTATTCTCTCTCTGAGCGACATTACAGGTAGTGACGAGAACTTGGAGGAAGTAAACGGGGACGAGCACGTCGAGAACTTGGATGACGACGCCATTGACACAAAACTCTCCCTTCTCTGTGTAGCTCTCTGCAACCAAGGCAAACTTTTGCCTCTTTTTCACTTTTCACTCCGGCTTTCTTTCTCCGAAGATGTCGCGCTCGCGAGAGCTTGACTTGGTGTCAATGGATACTCCTATTTTGATTTGACGATTGTGTGGATTGGCCAATAGTTGGCGAGTATGCATTGCAGTTACATTAGTTCGGATTCTTCTATAGCACGTCTTAAGTAGAAAAATGCGGGTCCCAGATGGGAATCTTGCTGAGTGGTTTTTTTTCTGTCAAATACGAATAAATTCTATAAAAAATAAAAAATATTATTTAAACTACGATTTTAAAATATAAATATAAAAGTTTAATCAAATCAAAAATATTAATACAATCATCAAATGATTCTCTCCATAGGGACTAAATGAGCTTATCCAATCATAAATGCATACATACATCCATAAACAGCAACTTTATGAATTTGATTAAACCACTTAAACTAATTAAAGAAAATAATCAAACCGTTAGCCCTAACTTCTTTTTAAATATCATTAGTAAGTGTTAATTGGGCCTAATTCAAAGGCTCGTGTATTATGTAGTAGTCGTACCTTCTGTCCTCATCCATGGAATTTTTTAAGGATATGTTTGGATTTTAAAATTTAGCAGAGAATGGAAAGAAAAATGAGAAAGACTACATGTCCATTACTTAGAGGCTTTGAAATACCTAGTGAAAAATAATGTTAGGTATGAATTTGATTATATTAATAATTTAACTCATTTTTCTTCAATTACTTTCTCTTTCATTTTTATTTCTATAAACATAGATTAAAAGAAAAATAATATTAAAGTATGCAAAATCTTTTTGTCTCATTTATTTATCTCATCATATACTGGTCGATAAAATTAAGTCACGTTACAGGAAAATAGTCAATAGTCAATAAACGCCAATATTTTTTTAGCAAATTAGTTTAAGGTTAGAATGAAAAAACACCCCACACTTTTTACCATTTTGTTACTACACCCTTGTATAATTTTATTGACTAATTTTGTTGCAGTTCCTCTTTTGCAATGAAGCCCCCAGGGCATAAAACCATTTAGGGCATGTTTGGTATAAGGTAATCTTATCTAATATACCTGGAATGTGAGGGTAAGTAGGACATTCATTTGTTTGGTTTAAAACTTTTGGAGGGCTTTAACATTGTTGGAAAGTAAACATGCCTTCATTTTGAGGGTATCTTAAACCCTCCCCCCCCAAAAAAAATTGAGGGTTATCTTCGTCGAGTATCTCTCATTTTTCTTTCTTATTTTTACTAAACTATCCTTCCATAAATAAATAATAACTATCGATAAGTATATTTTAGTCTAAGGATAAAATTGAAAATTGACCATTATATATATAACATTTTTTAGGTAAATCTACAATGTAGCCATTATGATAAAGTAACAATTTAGCCATTAAAAATTAGTAAGCTGATAAGTAAAAATGAATAAAAGTAAAAGAAATTCAAAAAATTATTTTACCAAAATAATAAACTAAGGATTATATTTTACTCTATTAAACATTAAGTGATAAATAATGAAGAAAAAATAAAGTAATTAACAAGCTATGCATAATCATAATTTAGTTCAAGGGTAAAATTAGAAATTTATAATTATACTTATAAGATTTCTTATCACATTCCATCAAAACAAATAAAGTAACTTAACATTCTCATCATTAAATCATAACATTCCTAAATGTAATAAACAAAGTAATCTTAATTTTTTAGACATATACTTTCACACAATCATATTCCAACAATCTTATTCCAGAAATCATTTACTCACAATTTTATATCAAACACATTTTTAGTTCTAAAGCATTTTAAACCGTAAAAAAACATTTATTTCCCCTCGCATGACCATCTAAGATGAAACCCCTTACAATTTTATGAATCGGTGAATCCAGATTGAAAATTGAGAAGTTATGAATACTCACTCAATTAAAGCAGAATGTAATCTATGGTTTTTTGCTAAAGTAAACCATTACACTAACCATTTGTAGATTCGACCTCCTACACTAATTTTTACTTACCCTGACCCCTGGCCCACCTTCAGTTCAAAAGCAGATTATAAAGTTACCAAAAAGCCATTTCACGAATTTCAAGCAACGGCTTGAAAAACAGTGATGATCACACATTTTGATTACACGACACCCTACTCATTCGTGTACCTCACTTGCATTTCCCTCATTTCTCTCTTTCTGTTACTACCTCTTTCTCGAAGTTGTGACATCTCTCACTCTCTGTAAATCCTTGAGTCTTCCTCTCCCACAACAAGGAATCACAACAAGGTAAGTTTTTGTGTTCTGGGTTTCTAAGGTGTTTTTCTGGGTTTCTGAGGGTTTTTTTTTTCTGAATTTCTGTGTTTCTATTTTTGTGGACGTGCAAATCAGAACAAGGTTATTTTTTCGGGTATCTAATATTTTTTTATGAGTTTCTGAGTATTTTTTTCTTATGAGTTTCTGAGTTTTTTTCGGGGTTTCTGAGGCTCTGGTCCTTGTGGGTATCTGTTTTCTGGGTACACGCTCGTCGTGTAACCATCTTGTTGTGTAGACGAGGATCGTGTAAACCTTGTGTACACTACAAGATGGTTACACGATGAACGTGTCCACACGAGGATTACACCAGGATCGTGTACCTCATGTGTAGTTTACATGAGGGTCGTGTAGTCTGCATGACCCTCGTGTAGTCTTTGTGTAGTCTACACGATGACTACACGAGTTTTGTGTAAATTTTCTCATCATATGTTTGCCTTGAATTTTCTACAGGTTATGGCTTCATCAAAGATACAACTAAGATACGTCCATCAAATTAACAAAATTTCAAAAGTAATGGTCAATGCAAAGTGCAATACCCATTGCATAGAGCTTATCAAGACCAAGTTGATAGGTCTTCAACTCTCCTTATTTAGGGAGACATGCTTTGGTCATCTCTTTGATTTCCCAGCCATGAAGTTTTCAGTAACTGTCTACCATCAGGTGTTGGCCAGGGAGGTCGAATATGTCAACGGTACTCCATCTGAGGAGGAAATATGGTTTATTGTCAATGAGGAACCAGTGTGGTTCTCCAAGATGGAGTTCTCGTTGGTAACCGAACTAAAGTGAGGTGAAGCCCGGGATGAGAAGAAGACATGCGGCCCCAACACACTCTCTGATCTGTTCTTTCTCAAAGCCCAATCAATGACCATGGCTGAGTTGGAGGAGTAGTTTAAAAACTTTGAATATAAGGCAGATTCTAATCGGGTCATGATGGTTCTGATTTATTTGCTAGAGCATTTTCTGTTGGGGAAGGAGAACCCTACCCTAATTGGGGAGAGATGGATGGTTTTGGTTAACGACCTTGAAACGTTCAACCAATATCCGTGGGGAGATGTCTTTTTCTCCAAAACACTGAAATCATTATTAGTTGTCAAGAATACAAAAGTTATTTTTAATGATCTTAAAGATCATGAAAAAAACAAAAAAAAAACACAGAAATCCCCCGCTGATGTTCACGGATATTCACTCAATGGATGTCCATTTTTCTTCTAGGTACAATTTATTTAGTTCTATATAGTGATGTATTGAATTATTTATGTGTTGAATATTGAATTACTCTATTTTATTTAAATAGACATGGGTATTTGCAACTATCCCCTTGGTGGATAGTTTGTATGGTAATCAGGTTTCAACCAAAGTGCCAAGGATTCTCAAGTGGTGTCTGACCATGATAATACCCGTTGAGAATCTTCAAAAAAAATTCGAAAGATAATGTATGTCAGTGAATTATGTTGGCAAGTTAATTTATATTACTTTCATATATACTAATTTATATTTCTTGCATTTTTAGTTGACAATTCTTTCCTTGGTCCCTACTGAGGAGGAAGAAGAAAAAAACTATTGGAGATCAGTAGTTAGAGAGAATGTATGTTCAAAATCATTTTCTACCATTCTTCTTCTTGATTGTCATCATGTAGACTACACGATGGTTACACTGACCTCGTGTAATCATTGTGTAGTCTACACAATGGTTATGCTAATCACGTGTTGTCATCATGTAGATCAGTGTAACCATCGTGTAGATTACACGAGGTTCGTGTAACCATCGTGTAGTCTACACAAGGGATACTCGAGGTCTGTGTAATCGATCGTGTAGTCTACATAAGGGATACTCGAGGTCTGTGTAATCGATCGTGTAGTCTACACAAGGGATACTCGAGGTCTGTGTAATCGATTGTGTAGTCTACACGATGACTACACGAGATTCGTGTAACCGATGGTGTAGTCTACACGATGACTACACGAGGTTAGTGTAACTATTATGTAGTCTACACGAGGTCCGTGTAACCGATCATATAGTCTACAAGGTGATTACACGAGGTCCGTGTACCCATTGTGTAGTCACCATTTTTCTGGTTAGTTTGCTTAATATTACATATTTTTTTAGTCGACGCACCCTCAATCACCATTTTTGGTAGAAGGGGAAGCTAATGAGGAGGAAGAGGCCATTGAAAATGAAGAGGAGAAAAAGAAGAGGAGGAAGAGGTCCGAGAAGACCATTGAAAAAATAGAGGAGAAGAAGATTGTATCCAAAAAGCTCAATGGACATGAAGATTGGGTGAGGAAATGTCTGATTGGAATGGATCAAAAGATCACTTCAATGGACAAGACGATTGTGTCCATGAAATTAGACATTTCCTTTATACTTTTCTATATTAATTTTTTATGGATCATCTGGTAACATCGAGGCTAGATGATTACTCACTATATTCTCGATTTGCCATGGTGATGGCAAGCGATGAGGAGGAGACGGAGACTGAGAAGGAAGAGAAAAAGAATGAAGAAGGAGAGAATGATGAAAAAGAAGAATAGATGAAAGAGAATGAAGAAGAAGAAGATATGGTAGAGAAGGAAGAAGAAGAAAAAGATATGAACAACCAGAAGGAAGAAGAAAAAGATGAAGAAAAAGATGAAAAACAAGAAGAAAATAAGAGATGATAGAAGAAAAATATGAAAAAAAAAAAGAAAAAGAAGAGAATGTAGAAAGAAAATATGAAAAAGAAGAAAGAGATTGTGAGGAAGAAAATGTGAGGAAGAAGAACAAGAAAAAGAAGGAAGAGAAAAAGAATAAGAGAAAGAAGGTAATAAGGAGGAGGAAGGTTAAAAGAAGGAAGATGTAAAAGAGAAAGAAGAAATAGAAGAGACAAAAGAAATGGAAGAGAAAAAAGAAAAAGAAACTGAAGAAAAAGAAGAAGAAACAAAAAAAATAGAAGAAAAAGAAATGCACAAAGAAGAAGAAGAAGAAGAAGAAGAGAAGAATGTGAAGAAAATACTAATTACAAGAGAGAAAGAGGAAGAAAAAAAAAGATTTAAACAAAGAATAAGTTGAAGAAGAAGTTGCATTGATAATATCAGCATTGATGGATTTGGTTTGGTCAACAAAGTAGTCCGATGATGGAGAAGAAGAAGAGCTCGTCTGCCTTGGTGAACTTGGTAAGAGGAAGATAAAGAGATCTCGGATCCTAGAGTCACCTACTTAGAAAATCGAACAAGTTGAAAAGAAGAAGAAGCAAAGGAAAAAAATGGATGAGAATATCGTTGCCAAAGCGGACTTCAAACTTTTTCAACCATATTGTGATGTATTTTCAGATGATGAAGTCCGTTTTAAATCTTGGTTCACCTCCCCAAGGGTAAAGTAAGTTCTGTAATTTTACTTTTTATTCTCATATATGATGGTTACACTGACCTCGTGTAGCCATCGTGTAGTATATACGATGGTTACACTGACTTCGTGTAGCCGTCGTGTAGTATACACAATGATTACACTGACAACGTGTAGTCGTCGTATAGTATACACGATGGTTACATTGACCTTGTGTATCCATCATCTAGTATACACGATGGCTACACTGACATCATGTAACCACCGTGTAGTAAACCAATCGTGTACCTAATTTTGATCTATAGTTACGTTGTACAAGAACGAGAAAGTAGACATTGGATTTTGCATTGTTGACGTTACCTTGTTCAAAAAACTAGTCTCTTCAACTTATGAATGGCTTGAGTTAGATGTAAGAAGTTATTTATAATCTTTTTAAATGTGGTATTTAAAATAAATATAAATATCTTAACTAATCTTTATTACATTGCAGCATATCGATGCATATCTGGAACTCATGAGGAGGGATTTACAAGACTACAACCATCATATTTGAATCAGTGTTGGTGATTTGTTTCTGCAAGTAAGAAATTTTTTTAACTTAATGAAGTGCATACCGTAGTCTACACGAGGCCTTCACGTTTCCTAGTGTAGACTACATGAAGTCTATATGAGACCCGAGACTACATGAAGTCTATAAGGGGCATCGTGAAAAGCCTCGTGTAGACTTCATGTAGTCTACGTGAGGCAACATGGAAGGCCTCGTGTAGACTTCATGTAGTCTTCATGACCATTTGTATTGACATTGAGGATTTAATTTTTTTTCCCGTGACATTACAGAGGAACCTATCTGGCCGAATGGAAGAGTTTGAGCAAGATCCCTCCTGCTGAGATAGTGACATTAATGATTTGCTCTGGTACATGGTCCTCGGCTTGCAGACAAATTTTGGAAGGAGCTGAGAACAGCCTGATAAGGTTATCTTTCCAATGAATGTGAACCAGAGTTATTGAATTGCAGTTGAGCTTGATTTGAATGGCCAGTGTATTCGTATTTATAACTCCATGAACATGTCATATCGACACTTCTTGTACATTGAAATAATGAAACATTTTATGAAGATTGGCCCCCGACTGCTTCAAATGATGATCATTTATGAGAATAGAATGGAGGTTTAACCCAAAAAATGAGTGAAAATATGAGATCATGAAGTGTCCACAACAAGAGAATGAGTAAGTGAAATATACATTTTTTTGAAAGTCCACTTAAAATTTCATACATATTATTTAATTGTGTTTTTACATTTCGCGTGTTTTGTAGGTTCGATTGTGGGGTATTCACCTTTAAGTTTGTCGAAACCCTCGCATATAGGAAGAACCTCCAAGAAATAACTCAACAAAAAGGTCAAAATATCGAAGACGAATGGTAATTGAGTTTTGCACGTGGCATGGTTGTACCGAAATGATTTGAATATATTTTATATATTTTTTACGCTTAAACTCATGATTTTAAGAATTCAGAACCGTATTTTTCTTAACAAACTTTTTATTTTTATACATCATCAAATTGTGGATTATGGATTTTTATAATTTATATTTTTAATGCCCAATTTTCTTATATGTTGTTGAATACTTTTGGTTACTATATGTTTAGTGTAGGCTTCATGTAGCCTACACGATGGTTTCACAGGCATCGTGTAGTGTTCATGTAACCTACTCGATGACTTCACGGGCATCATGTAGCCTACTCGATGATTTCATGGGTATCGTATAGTCTTCATGTACTACACGATGACTGCACGGGCATCATGTAGCCTACTCGATGATTTCATGGGTATCGTATAGTCTTCATGTACTACACGATGACTGCACGGGCATCGTGTAGGCTTCATGTAGGCTATTTAAACTTTATGACATTGTTAAATAACAAACACACGTATATTTCTATATTAATATTTAATTCAAGTCTACAAATGTCATTATTTATATTTAAGTGGATTGGTCATCCCTTTGAGATAGAGGAATTAGATTTTCGCACGTTTGTCGGTTGTGGCCAATTTGCCCACAACGTTTGCACTTCCTTCTCACTACTTCCTCACCTCTAGATGGAATTCTCTCTATCATAGGTCTGCCACTTTACCACCTCGCTATAGGTGGCAATACATTTTCATGAACCTCGTGGCTGATGATTCAATCTACTTGATCTTCTAGAGGATGTATTGTTTCCACATACGCAACAATTAGTGCCTCATTTTTATGAAACCTCGAACACATTCTGTGTGCGAAAAATATTGCGTTGTCGACATGTAACCAATGCATGCTTGCATGGAATTTGATCAAGATCATTGGCACGTACAAGTCTTTAGATGCAAGTTTACCACTACTTCTCTACCCCCACCAGCGACGCGACACGTGTGGATGTCTGAAGGAAACGATGATAATGATCACGATGCAAGATACTTTTTTAAGCTTAGTCTCAACTCAATCTGTCATATGCGATGTGACTTGACATGTAGTCGTCCGTCGTTCATAGAACCACCATTGCAACATGTCACGGATATGTTCTACACAACCTATACAATATTTAGTATACTTGTATGCCCGTCGGATATAAACACCAAGTCTTCCGGATCACCAATTACATCATGAAATTTACGGAAGAACCATTCCCATGAATCATTATTTTCTGAATCTACAATTTCAAATGCAATGGAATATACTTGGTTGTTCTCATTCTTTGCTGTTGCAAGAAATAATACCCATTTGTATTTGACTTTTAAGGCGGTTACGTCAACAACAATGACATGCCGTGTAAATTATCCATATTTATTGTGTCTATTATAAGCTGATTCAAATAAGTCCATTGCTTAGTGGACCCAAGACGTTGTTCATTCAAATCAGGTTGTGATGAAAATGGACAATTGGTCTCGGGATCACGACTAGTATTTAAGTCTAGAATTGTTGTATGGCCGTCTCCAATCATGGCTTCATCATTGTCATCTCCATGGATTGCATCATGATACACCCCATAATCAAAATCATCTTCATCACCAACAACATCAACATCCTCATCCTCGAAAACATCATTCTCGCCATGACCAAAAACATCATCATAATGATAGTTCCTTTTAAAATGAGCAACACTCTCAAAGTGAGGAATGCTTTCAGACGGAGAACAATTTAGGCTTAGTACTTATAAATAATGGGGTTCGAAGTGATTCTGATCAATTCTTCTTAACAAAGAACTGTAAATATCTATCATTTAGAATAATGGGGTTCGAAGTAATATATTCTACACGATGCTCATGAACTGCTGAAGAAGTTCATGATGCACTACATGATGATCGTGTATTGTACACGGGGTCTACACAAGGATTGTATACCCTAACAATTTATAACCTTCACGATACTGTGAGGCGGTGTTCTCCCGACATCAAATTTCTCCAAGAAACCAAAAATAGGATTGCAACAATGGAAAGGCTGAAACACCAGTTGAATTATCCCCATGGTGTTTTTGTGGATCCAATTAACACTCGAGGAGGTTTATGTCTGCGATGGAGGGATCATTTGATGGTGCAAGTTGTCTCGTATGCGTATTTCATGGTAGAAGAAAAGATTTTTTATAAGTTAGCAAATCAGAGCTGGTGCTTCATCGGTATCTATGGTTGTCATGAGTTAAGGGAAAGGAGAATTTAATTTGATATTCTAATCCAGAAAATTTTATTGTAGAAGGTGCCCATTCTCATAACTATAGATTTTAATGAGACTTTACATACATGGGAAAAGCATGGGGATATTCCATTGAGTTTAGAGATGATACGGGTCTTCAAAATTTAATTCGTTCTTGTAATATTTTGGAGTAATCGGTAAGAAGTCGATCCAATATATTGTAGGTTGAATCTTATGTTGTGTTCTTGTAGTTGGTTGTTAAAATATGATAAATTTGTTGTTCACCATATCCATTTACGTGGGTCAAACCATTCTACTTTGCTTTTATATACAAAGTCTTCTTATCGGGCTACTCGCGTTATACAAAGATTTCGCTTTGATGTGCGATGGTTGAGTTACGTTAGTTGTCGACAGGTTATTGTGTAATCTTGAGTTTCATTCACTAGGAGAGATTATGCTAGATAAATTAGCACGGACAAGGGCTAATCTTATCCACTGGCAAAGAACAAATCAATGTAACTCTCAAACTCGGATAAAAGAGCTTACTCTACAACTTTTCGCTTTGTACGTTACACATAGCCGGGAAAGAGCTCGGGTGAAGGACATAGAGAACGATCTTGAATGGACAATCATTGTAGAAGAGAAGTATTGGAAAGGCAAGACTTATATGGATTGGTTGAAATTGGGAGACCATGGTTTCCGATGATGCTATTGCCGCAATTGGCATTCAACCTTAAGGTTTGGGATCCCTCTTCAATGCAGGGAGTTTTCCTCCCAGCATTGACATTGGGCTAAATATAGGCCATTAGATCTTTAAGAAATATCTAGGCCATTGGATGAATTATAGCCTATGACTTGCTTAGCCGGTCACCCACCAAAGCTTCCAAAGGAAGGTTTCCACTTCTTCTTCTTCAAAAGCTTCAACTGAAGCATAGAATCTTAAGCTCTAGGGCAAGAAATTCTTGACGACTTCCACCCAAATTTCCACATCTCTCTCTTCATCCTCCAGGCTATTTTTCCTCATCTCTATGCGTCATCGTCCAGGCTCTCTCTCTCTCTTCATCGTTATTAAGGCTCGCTCTCCGTCGTTGGCTCTTTCTCTCTCTACGGTCATGGTCGGCGTTGTTCCTCCGTCATCAGTTTTCCCTCTCTATCATCGGTAATCTTTCTCTCTCTATGTCTCTCTTTTTCTCTCTTTGAACTTAAGACACTAAAAATAAACCTTAAGCTTTTGGTTGTGAAATAATATGTTTCTGATTTAAGGTTTTGATTGTGATTTGCATGTTTCTGATTTAGGGTTTTGGTTGCAGTTTGCATGTTTCTATAGGTTTTGGTTACGGTTTGCTGTTTTGCTTGTGGTTTGATTTAGGGTTTCGGTTGCTCTCTCTCTCTCTCTGTTTGGTATGTAACTTCTTTCATTTTGAAATATATTCCCTCTATATGCCTATTTGATCAGTTCTCTTTGTGGTTTATGTATAATGTTTTACCGTCACTCTCATGAGTCATGAGTACAAACCATTCCCTTGGTAATAAATGCAAAGTCTTGAGTCTTGACTTCAAATGAATTATTGAGGAAGAGTATTTTTCTTGCTTGTTACTTCTTATGCATTCCCTACTCATATGATTAAATTGGATCCAATTAGTCATATTTGGCTTGTTACAGCTTGAGCTAATTAGTGATATTAAATTTTTAGTTTCAAAATATAATCACCAACTATTAATCGTGCATTCAAATTTTGGTTTACATTTATGTGAATTTTGTATTAGACCTGACTCGTGATTATAGAAATTAATTCGTGCTTTTTTCATTATTTCAGTTCTGCTTGAATATTATTCTACAATTCCACAGTATCAATTCAAATACTTGTCTATATTAATTAAAGTTACCTAGCCATTGTGAAATTTTTAAAAAATGAGTATACAATTCTGGGTTGATAAAGATTGAATTAAGAATCGATTTTCCTTTTAGAATTTGTTTTCCTATACAAAAAAGTTAATAGGCTATTGTGTCTTATTGTGATCTTTGAAGTTTGAAGAGTGCAGAATCTTAAAAGATGGTATTCTTCTACAAACTGATTATATTTATTACTTGGGTTTTGGTTTCTTTATAAAAAATATACTAATAAACTGCGTTATCACCTTTAAACTATGAACTTTATTTATAGAAAGTTTCTTTCGAGTTGAGAACAAGGAAACAGAGCTTATATGAATTTGGTCCAGATTCTGGTGATATAATCATTTGCCTATTTTCCATTGTTGTTTTTGTTTCACTTGATTTATTTTGGTGGAATTATACGCCTTCTCATTAAGCATGATAGAAGAAATAAGAAATTAGTCATTTCTTTCCAAAAGTTTCAATTATAATATTTTACTATTAAAGATATGCTTGTGGGAGAAAGAGAAGTCAGTTTATTATCTCCTCTTCTATGCATTTTCATATTCTTGGGAAGTTCTGTCATGGGTGTTGCTTACCAAACATTGTTTTGTCTGTGAGTGCCCTTCTTCTATGCATTGTTTTTTTTTGTAGATTTTCTATATCGTCACCAAGAATTATAATAGATTTTCATTTTGGGAGTGAAAGCATGAAAAGATCTGTATGAATGAGTTATTTTAGTTGTTTAGATTAGTTAAGTAAGCCCTCGTGCTTGCTTGAAATCATAAATTATTTCATTTTATTTATATTGGTTAAGTAAGCCACACAAATTTTGTTTAATTTTTTTGAAAAAGATACATAGGCCATTTAGTTCGAGTAGTCGCAGCTTCACTGAGAGGCCAATTTATATCATTCCCCGACCATTTGGAATAATATAATTGCAAAGGGGTGATTTCTTTCATACCGAGAGATTTTTAACGGCATGAATGTCGGCTTTTGTTCCTAGCCGTAAATCTAGTCAAAGAAATCTCAGCCGTTGGAAAGCTTTACCTATTACCCAGGTTACAGGTCTTCGTCTTTTTTTGAAAGCTTTAAAAGGAAGCTTCCTTCTTCTTTTTCATCGAAAGCTTCAGTTTGAAGCTTAACTCAAAGACGTCTGAGAGAGTGAGAAATAGAGAGCGACTAAGAGAGTGAGCGATCGAGATAGTGAAAACATCTGAGAAAGCGACTGAAAGAGTCGACCAAATCCTCTCTCCTATGTTTTTTGAAGTTTATTTCTCCCTGTTTTTCGAAGACTTGAATGTAGTGTGTTTCTCCTTTCTTGACTAGAAGCTAGGGCCTGAGAAAGGTATGCTCCTCTTCTTTCAATCTCTCTCAGCGCCCTATTTTTTGTTAATTTCAGTCAGCAATATGTTTGTTTCTCCCTTCATGAATGATCAAAAGTTAGGGCACACAAATGAATTTTGGAGATGCTTAATATCTTAGTTGATTCTGAACGCTAGGGCAAGCGATTAATTTCTTCATGTCTCAGTTGATTTTGAACGATTAAAATCTGCTTGAATGAATTTTGGAGATGTTTAATTATAGTTGTAAATGATTTTTTCGGTATGGAAAACCCTCTGTGAACAAATAAGAAAGATCGTAATTTGAAGAGAGAAAGAGAGAATAAAAACATCATCATTTGCGTGAAAAATCCTTAAAATGAAGAAAAATCATGAGAGATTGTTGATATTCACTTGTGTCAAGAATTTTACACAGTTGTTGATGAGAGAATAGAAGAAGGTCAGTGCCTTTGGTTGAGGTTTGCTTAGGTCTCTTCCTTGCCTCTTCTTCTTTTTACATGAGCTTGTACGTATAGGCCTTACAATTATAATAATAATAAAAAGGGGATGATCACATTCCTTATGCTTTCAGCTGATGGGATTGCTTTCAGGCGTGGGCTCATTTACTTTGCTAATTTCTTTCAGCTATTTTGTCCTCAACAACTCAATCAGTGATAGCCACTTGGTGGTTCCTCATGGTTCGAATCAATCAATCACAACAACTTTACTGTTGGTCTGAACCCTCCTTTCCGTTCTGATGTTTTGTCTTGTCTAGTAGGTAATGACTCCCCATTCTCGAGATGTCGGTTCCCGTTCTGAAAATGATGATCTCCCGTTCTCGAGATGTTGGTTCCCATTCTATTGTTCTTTCCCATTCTGGGAGTGATGGTCCCCCATTCCAGAAGCGATAGTCCCTCATTCCAGAAGCGATAGCCACTCATTTCGTAAGAGATAGTCACTTGTTCCATAAGGGATAGTCACTCGTTCAATAAGAAATTGTCCCCCTGGTCTAGAAACAATAGTCAATCGTTCCAAAAGAGATAGCCCCCCATTCTGGAAGTGAAGGTTCCCCGCTCCGGCATTCTTTCCCATTTTGACGAGGTCTCTCGCTTCAACGTTCTTTGTCGTTTGGACGAGGTCTCCCGTTTTAGCGTTCTTTCTGCACACGTGTCTTGGGTGGTTTTTTCCTATTCAATAATATTTCAGGTTATGGCTAACTATATATGGATGACATAACTGACTACGAATTGTTCGAGTTGAATTTTTTGTGTTTCTTCAACTTTCTGAATATCAATCATATTTTACCTGATACCTTATTTTAGAAGGCTTTGCTTTATAGAAATAATTAAATGAAATATATGAGTGAGATATCGGACATTTCATAGTTCAAATGCAACCTCTATAAGGTCTTGTTGTTAAAATAGGTAGAAGATATTCTCTAATCGTTGTCTTGTCCCATTTAGATAGTTAAAATAGATGTTAACTCAGTAAGATGAACATTTATTTTTATATTTGACACTGAGATTGCAATAAAAGCATGAATGTAATTATATATGATATTTCACTTTTTCTGGCACATACATACTCATTCCAATATAATCGAGTTTATCGATCATGCCTAATTGCCACCATTGTAGCACATGTTAGTTGAATTTTTTAAACAATTGTATGTTTATTTAATTCTAGAAGGATTCTTAGTGACTGAATTTCACCATATTATACTTACCGGAGAATACTCCATAACTTGTGTCGTCCGCATATTAACTATCTATGTTGTTTTCAAAAAGAATATGCCAATATCTGCTTTCTTTTAGTTTTTCTTAATTTACTTTCAAGCAAGAGAGATAACTAGAGAATGAAGATATGTGTGTGTGTGTGCGCGCGCAAGAGAGAGAGAGAGAACAGGGCTTTATGGGGTTATGGTAGTGCCTGTCAGGGATTCCAACTAGATAAAGACAGTGAATAGAAAAACATCTTATTGGGTCCCTCTACAATAAAAGGAGTTTTATATTTTTAGCTTGTCAAGAACATATTTTTGGTATCTTATGTCTTTCAACTTATTGGTTGGGATGGACAGTATTGTCATGGCTTGTATTTTCACCCAATTATAAAAGTGTCTCCTTATTTTTTACAGGTGAAACCTCTTGATATTGGTCATCAATAGAGAAGACTTGTCGGCATTGAGAGAGTTGGTAGCATTTACTTATGGAATGTCAACTCGTATAAGAATTGTTGTCTCAATATCATTAGCCTGAATTAGATTTACTTAATCAAATGGAACTTGTTATGATGTAGACTAGTTTCTCTTTTTTTGCCTTTTCATGTTTCTATATGGAATATTATAGTTGGAAGGAGATATTACTTGAGATTGTTTTCTTTATGGAAACTATGTTATTTAATATGTATGTTTGTTATTAGATTAATACCATTGCACATGTTATCCTTTAATTAATCAAATAAAAGGGAGAGTCTTACTTTAGAGAAAACTACATGATCATCATTTTTTATATGATTATAGAGATTTGGACATTTATTGAGTTTTTAACTAGCTTACCTATGTGGTGAAAATTTACTAATATTATTATTTTAACATGATAAATTGTGAAAAACTTGGAGAAGAGCATGTTGCAACTAGATCAACTAAGTTTCTTGCATTCTTTAAATTCTTTACACATCATTTTTATCATCTATTAAGATTGTTGATACATGTCACTTCCAATTAATTCATTATCTCAAATAGTCATTGCATAAAGCTGATTAATAACATAATAGGGGCAGATGTATACAAGAACATAACATTGGTATGCCATTTTATCCTTCTTACTAGATGATGTTCAAGTTCATTATAAATAGTATAAGAGATAATAATGATAAGAAGACATTATCATATGGCCAAATTTGATTATACTAACATATATTATAGATGGCTAACACAAATGTCAACGTGAAGAAGGCACAAAAGGGTTTCTTTGTATACTTGTAAGTAATTAATGAGATCAACAATTTAATGTTACTTATTTTCATATAAAGGGTTGTAATGTTAATGTGGTTGTTTAAAACCAAAACAGTGCGAAAGAATGTGCTAAAATGAGGGCGCAAATGAAAAGAGTAATGGTCATGAAGTAAGTATGTTTAAACAAACATTACATTATAACATGAAATTGATAAATTTTGATTGTAATTTAAGTGATTTTCTGATATGTAGACACAAAAAGATCTAGCTTTAAAGTGAAAAACTATGACGAAGGAAGCCAAACTTAATTATTTGAAGGAAAATGAAATCTATGCCATTGAAAGCGTAGCGGAACAACCCGGTCCTAGTCATCTGAGAAGGTCTGCCTTTAAACGAAAGTTGCTAACACATTGTACACCCGAGAAATTTGCAGATCTTATTACAAATTTTGATGAGGAGAAAAGGAGAGTGGTCGTGGGGATGGGATTCATAGGGTTATTGGATATTAAATGCACAAGCTGAAGAGGAACTTCTTGCAGCAACTATTAGGTTGCTTCGATCCAGCCACCTGCACATTGAATATCTATGGGTCGACATTCAAAGTCACCGCAAATTATGTGACTTCTATACTGGGCCTCTTTGACGGTGGGCAGGAGATCAAATTCGATGGTGATGTGAATGAGATAAAAGATCTAAAGGCGAAGTGGGTGAACGCCAAAGGTGATATTCTGGTGAACGCCTTGTCGAAATTCTTGATTGGGGAGCCTGACAGTGACTACTGGAGGCAAGCCTTTATGCTGTACACTGTCAGGGTTTTGTTATCTCCTCGATCAAAATCAATCGTCAGTCATTCGAGATTGCACATTGTGAAGTCATCTGCGACCATCCAACAGAAGAATTGAGATTGTGCTTGCTTTAAAGATTTTATGGATGGTGTCGCGAGGTATCAAAACAACCACCACTATAGCATTACTGGATGATTGTTATTTATACAGGTAATATATTTGGTGTAAATTGGTATTACTTTCGCATTATAACATATGTATATACTAATAAGTTCATTTCACTGCAGCAGTTTTATCTGGAGAAGTTGGCATGTGCTGCCAACTATGTTGACTTGAACCAGCCTTCGCCGCTAAGGTGGAATGACAGGGTCATTGCAAAAATGATCTATTTTATAAAATCAAGGGGAAGAGAAGCTTGGCCTAAAAGCTGTGCGGTAAGCGTTTGAGAATATTGTAAATTTGGTTGGTTATATTACCATTGATTATTTATTACTAATTCACATATATTTGTATTATGTAGTCGTGCAAGCCGTTCCGGGCGACTGCGAGGTTCGGGAGGACCGTGAGCGTAAGCACGTTTGTGAGGACGTGTGTGCAGATCTACCTGAAGAGTAAGCTGTAGGGTTAGTTGCTTTAAGTGCACAAGTGGTCGTCTCTTCAGGCGGAGTCCAGCTCCATGAGGTGGATATTTCATAATTAATGGAGGTGCATAGAAAGATGATGGTTGTTCAAGAGAAAATGTGCACAACATTGGCGGGTCTTTTGGAATGGGACACTGGTAAGTCTCGAGTCCAATACGATGAGCCACGTGTCACCCCAACTCAAGGTAAAGAACAAGGAGGTTTTGATAAGGATATGAGTCCCTCCCGATGAAGTTGTGCAGCACTGGGGAAAGGAGAGATGGTCCTCTACTCTGTTCACCCTATATGAAAGGTAAACCGATCACTAAACGCAATAGTAAGGTAATTAAAGTGGGTCCGTACATGTTGCAGGACCCAGTAGAAGTGAAAGATGAGCATTTAGTGGAGTATATTTTTGAGAAACGATTAGAGGATATGTAGTAGTCACACTAATCTAACAAAACTTGGCACACTATAACGACCAAATTTTGATTAAGTTTGTCTTTTATTTGTCTTTTGCAGTGAGATTCTCGTTAGACATTCTGGCCTCCATGCTAAACAGAGAGACCTAAAGACTCTTGGTCCAGAAAATTGACTTGGCTCGGACCTTATAGACCTGTTTGTCAGCATTTTGACCTTGAAGGGTCGTCGTGCCGTTGAGCAACCGATTCTGGTTCCTTCCCACATTTTTTGTTATGAGTATTTACTACTCAGTATCATCCTTATTTTAGGTTTTTTTGTGCCACTGCAGAGTCAATATGTTTCAAAACTAGTAGAGCTTCCTAATTTTGTAAGGAAACACAAGATCGTGGATAGATACGCGCCAACGCTTGAGCTAAAAACTACGGTAAACAAATTTAATGTAGGTAAGATATTAACTGTTGACTTAGTATGATTGTGTAAATGTATTGTATAATCTAGATCTGTATTTTGGTACACGATGGTCGAGATCATTAGTTTATGGCCAAGATCTTCATCATGGACGAGGGAGTCACTGTATGGGCCACCTTGCCAGATGGCCGACAAACACGGGACGAACCAAAAAGGTAAAAAAAATTGTATGTCTAACCCCTCATCATGACTTGTGTTTCGTCTTATAGCATGTGATTGTGACATTGATTACATTTTGATATTTTGTGAATGAAATTATAGTTAGAAGGTATGGACTTGATATTTGGGCCTAAACTCATAGATTTGTTGCCCCCGCCAACAACCTTCTCTTCATTCAAAATTTCAAGCCCGCCCCAAGTCGTCACCTAATCAAATGGATAAGTTTACTGCTCTCAAGTTTGTGGATATCAGTTTGGATATGTTGAGGTGTTTGGTGAATATTCAATCCTTAGAGCATCACATTTTCTATTTTGTTTTAGTTGACAACTTTTAGTTATGTACTTGAGATTTTTATGATTGTTTTGGATTTGCTCATTTATGGTTGTCGTTATTGAATTTGTTGAGGTGTATGATAGTTTGGTGAATGTTACAACTCTGTTTTCTGTTTTGTTTTAGTTTGGAGTTAGGCAAGCAGTTCAGTCTAAAAAAGAGATGTCTGCCTTCGTTCTCGCTCAAGCTAAAGCTCAGTCTGCTAGCTCAAGTCGCAAGTCAAGCACGTTCAGACGGCTTAAGCATGTATAGTCTGTTTATAACTTTAGCATGACAGATATCGAATCCATTCTTAGAAATAATAAACTTTTTATTAATAAAAGAAACTTCGAATAACTGTTCTTGCAAAAAAGAGAGAGAAATCAAATTTCTCAAAAATCTAGGAATATACTAAATATCGTTCAAAACCAAATAATTATATCTAAAAAGTAAATGGATTGTCTCTAATGTTTTAGCTGACACGAGCTCACCACTGCCAACTCTCAAAATGACATCGCCATCAGCCAGCTCCCTTGACGAATCAAGCATCAGCAAAGAAAAACATACATGGATAGTGGCTCCTGAATCCAGTATCCAGGATGACAAATCATATATCACTAAACAAGCTTCAAGAACAAGTAAATTATATTTATATTTCTTTTTCAGCTCGGAGAGATTCTTGTTAGAGTTTCTCTTCCAATGACCTTCAACCCCACATTGAAAATATTTTTCTTTGAGCTTGTTGTCGTTCATGTTCTTCTTGATTTTTGGCAATGTCTTGGCTTTCTTCCCTTTCTTGTTCTTACGTTTACCCTTACCATTGATCTTCTTACTCTTGTTACTGTTAACAACAGCGAAAGAAGGCTTTTGCTCGACAACATTTACCTCACCCTCTTTGGTCATTCTAAGATTAAGTGATTCAAAAGTCTGTAGTTCATTCAACAATTAAGTCATGTTGAATTAAAACTTGTTCATAACATAATTGGTTGTGAACGCATAAAAAGATGATGTGAGCGACTCGAGTATAATGTTAACTTGAGTCCACTCATCAATGGTCACCCCATATACTTATGTCTCGTGCATCATATTGATGATGTTCAAAACATGTTCTCGCACAGAAGTGTCATTTCTCATCTTAGTTGTCATATAGCTCCTAGTGGCCTCATATCGACTTTGATCAGACTGCTGCCCAAACATAACCTATAGAGATTCCATGATCTCATAGGCAGCCTTCATGCTTTCATGCTTGGTTCCCAGAACATCATTCATGCTCACAAGCATGTAGCACTTTGCCTTATTGTTTGATATGATCCAAGCATCATATTTGTCCCTAACATTCTTAGGGGCATTA
Organism: Datisca glomerata; assembly: GCA_003255025.1. Lineage (NCBI taxonomy): Eukaryota > Viridiplantae > Streptophyta > Magnoliopsida > Cucurbitales > Datiscaceae > Datisca > Datisca glomerata. The sequence continues at coordinate 425,492 of QANY01007613.1, read as the reverse complement.
GCAGCTGGCTCCTCAGGACATTCCTCAGTAAGAACGAATTTATGATTCTTACAAATCAACATTAAGATCATATTTGATTTCTAACGTACGAAGTTATCACCATTCAATTGCTCAAGAGTGAGTAAAGCAGTAACAATGTTGCTCATGGTAGGCATAATAATGATAACTCAAATTTAAAACATACAAGATTCAATAAAATTGATATATATCTAGATTCGAAAAGTAAACGTGATGCATGAATACAACATAATAAACACACAAAATTTAACATTTATTAATCACGATAAAATAACCCAACGATTAATGTGTTGTCTTAGGGTCAGTCAGATTAACCTCAGACTCTTTATGAGATATTTTCATCCTTATTAATTAAAACTTAAAATATCTCATATTTGCTTTTTAGCAAAAAAGTATCGCTTGTTTGGTCAAGTCACAACTATCCACATGAAAGTTTAATTGTGAGTTTGTGAGTTTAACTCATCTTTTCAGATTCCACGACTTCATTTAGAATATGGGGTCGGTCAAAACTAAACTAAATCATTTCCTCCTATCTTCTTGAGAAGTCCAACCTTGGTATTGGTACAGCTCGAAACCTTCCTTAAGGGGATGAAAACAAAGTCATCTTGAGGCCCTTACTGCACCTCACAGTGTTGTATTGATGATGGAGACCATAGGTTACATTAACATGTAAACATTCTGCCACTCACTATTTTAGGATTATGTGTTTTTATTTTAACTAATTAATCATTCGTTGAAATAATAACCTATAATTATTTAATAATCGGTTATGTCAATCTCATTGGTCTAAGTTTATTTAACCTTCTAAATTGCCTAAGTCATAATTAGGTAAACTTAAATTAACTAATTAATTATATTCATCAAACTTTAATAAAACTCTAAACTCGGTTACTCTAAAGGATACTATAGTCATTAGTGTGGTGTGCTTATCAAGTTTTAACTAATTAAAACCTAGCAGTTTACATGTAATTAATTTCATAAAATAATACATATCAACATATTAGAATAATTCTAATTAATCATGTTTCTACCGATGAGATGCATGATTAAATAAAATTGTGTGAGATTTTTATGTATGACATGTGATCGACTAATGTATGGACATGTTATAAAAAATAACTATTTAACAATTAAATAAAATAATAATGGACCGAGTGACTATTGCATATTTCTAAAGTACAACCCTTGAAATAAAAAAAAATTATAAAGCAGTCTTTAAGAATACATGTTTCTCAAATATTACATTCTCCTCCTGATGTTTATCTTCAAAATCTTCAAATTTTGAACAAAAATCTATTTAATTAAGAACAAATATTTTTCTTAAATAAAATTAATTTATGTAATTATCCATTTAAAATTAGTTGACTTTGATTTAATCAAATAAATATTTTATTTTTTTTTGTCAAACTTGGGTTAAACTCAATCAACCTCTTAATTTCTAATTTTTATAAAATTAATAATTAATAATTTAATTGTAATATTATATTAATTTCAAAATTTAAAAGGATAATAGATAAATTTAGGGTTATCACTAAAATCTATGGTTGGTATCAGGGTTTGTGGGAAACTTCCCTAAATGTAACAATAGTTACCACCGACCATCATCACCATCATCTGCCGCCACTGGCCCACCAGCCGGTTATGTCACCAGAATAGTAAATTTTGGTGTCGCCGCCAAAATTCTAAAAGAATTCCTATTTCTTTTATTTTTCCTCCTTTCGTTCATCTCGTGCATTCTTCGTCTTCTCGAGATCGAAATAATTATAATAAATATTCAAAATAAAATTACAAAATTCTTACACCCCAAAATGGCTTACACAAGGTCTAAGAAAAAATTAAAAGATCAAAACCTAACTCAATAATTACCATACAATTAACGATCCATTATTTTCATAAAAAATATAACCATTTATTCATTTATACATATCACATATTATATGAATAATGTAAGAAAACCCACACATCATTTAACATATAAATATATAAAGACTACTCTGATTGGGGGTGTTCAAAAAAGTGTCCCGAATCGACCGAACCGAACCGAAAATGACCGATTCGTTCGGTTCGTTATATGTGTTCGGTTCGATTCGGTTCGGAAAAATGGCCAAACCAAAGCTTCGGTTCGGTTCATATTTTTTGTGGTTTTTGAACCGAACCGAACCAAAACTTTGATTTATAATATTATTTTTTCAATAATATCATTTTAAAATTATTTTTAATTTAATAATATTGAACCGAAGAACTGAACTGAACTGAAACTCATGGATCGATTCGGTTCAGTTCTTTTGATATGATCGGTTCGGTTTCATTGCCGAACCGTGAACACCCCTAACTCTGATACCACTTATTGGCCGTCGCGGAAGCGTGTGGTGTTTGACCATTTAAAAATTAAACTTTTAATAAAAAATCAAATCTTTTAGTAAACAAAATCGTGAAACGCTACGATAACAAAAAATAACTTTTTTTATTGAAAACTTTTTTTCAATCAGTCAGGATCCGTTGTATATTTATATATTAAATTAACAACATACAAGGTTAGAAATCATATACCTCTTGTAGTCTAAATCAAGCGCCCTCGAGAAACCGATCAATTTTCTATTCCTACAAAATCGTTGCAACAATCAACAGACTCTAAGATCCATACAAAGATCTTTCAAGTCCATCATCAACGCATTAGGACGTGTGTGGGCATGTAGAATATAACAAAGACACTTTTCTGTTTCTAGATGTACTCAACACGTGTGATATATAGATTTTACTGAGAAAGACTTTTATAAGACGAGTCTCTAAAAGAACGTGATGATGATTCTTTTAGAGATTTTGATTAACTCTTAATCGTAGAAAAAATCACTTTTTGAGAAATTGTATTCTTCTCTCAATTCTTGATTGATGAACTGATTCTCTAATTAATTGATTGATAATCTGATCAACTGATGTCATTAGTAGGGGTGTTCAAAAACCGTCTAAATCATATAATTCGATCAGGGCCGAACCGATGTTGATCGGTCTGGATAGTTTTTCCTTTACATTTGGATGGTTCGGTCTTCATTTAAGTGAAGACCAAAATTTCAATTCGGTTCAGAAATTCAACCAATTCTGGACCGAACCTACCGATCCGCCATATACTTAAATATATATATAAATTATACTTTTTAGGGTTTCCTTCACTTAGATTTGGCGCCTCCTCCAACCTTCACTTCACTTTCATCCTAATTTAGGATTCCTAAGCAGCATTCAGTGAGAAAAACCCCAACCTCCAGCTCTCCGTAGCTACACATCGACGTCTCCAGCCTGTCGTTCCTCCTCTCACCGTACTAGCGTTGAAATAGAGCACGATTGTCTCCTCTCCACGTCGTGAGCAGCGCCGCTAGCAGAGCACGACGACTCCTCAGTCGGTGCTTCCACTATTGCCATGCTTTAAGCGCTCCACCATTGTTAGGTGCGACTCAGATCTGCAATATTTGACGCCTCCAGTTCAGAATAGGTTTGACAATGAAAATAATCAGATTTGTAATATCTTCATCTTCGCTATTCTCTAAGATCTGAAAATACTCAGATCTACAATATCTTCATCTTCACTATTTCTCTAAGATTTGAAAATAATCAGTTCGTTGAATATTTTTGTAGATCTAGTTCGTTGAATATTTTTTTATTATTGCTATTGAATATTGCGTCGTAGATCTAATTTTTTCGGATATTCTTCTTCACTGGATTTCTAGATCTGTTGAATATTGATGTTGAATATTGTTGTGGAATATATGTCTATGATTTCTAAATCTGGTTATATAATTTCTATTGTATCTTTCTGAGAATAGATTTATATTTTGTTCAAGGCTTACGACTCTTTCTATCTCTTTGCAAGTCAAGACCGTAATACCCGGCCAGACCGACCGTTGAAGTTCAGTCTAGCTGGGTCAGATTTTTACAATATTTTGGTTGTGTTTGGTCCTCCGTATGGAAGGACCGTAATTTTCATTCTGGTCTCATTTTCCTCCCAAAATCTGACCAGATTGACCGTTGAACACCCATAGTCATTAGAATAAAATTTGTATATTATTCTAGATAATGAAGTATTAGATATTTGAGGATAATTAAAAATTAAAAATAATATTTAATTTTAAATTGTCTATTATAGTGAGACCCATTGTATAATGGTGCACAACTACAAAGTCACATTGCATTACAATGTGTCGTGAGGCAGCACAACTGCAAAGTCACATGCACTACAATGTGTCGTGAGGCAGCACAGTGCCTCACGGCACCACTGTAGTGCCATGTGGCACTATAATGTTGTACTCCCACTATTGTAGTGTCGGGTGGCACTAAAGTAGTGGGGGTCAATCTCTGATACTTAATCAGTGATTGACACGTGAAAATTACTGTAAATTAAATATTTATTTTAATTAGATAAATATATAAATATTAGTTAATTTAAAATTAACATATCTGATTATCCCTATCAACTAAATTATCTGTTATTTCATAAAGTAGGGGTGTTCAAAACCAAACCAAACCGACCGAACCGAAAATGAATGATTCAGTCGGTTCTTTATATGTGTCCAGTTCGGTTTTATTGTCGAACTGAAGTTTCGGTTCAGTTCATATTTTTGGTAGTTTTCAACCGAACCAAACCGAAACCTTAAATTAATATTTGTTTATTTTTTATATATAATTTCATATAAAACTGAGCCGAACCAAAACAAATGTTTGATTTTATATTATTTTTTTCAATAATTTCATTTAAAAATGATTTTAAAATATTTGTAATTAATTATACCAAACTGAAGAACCGAACCAAAACTCACGGTTCGATTCGATTCTTTTAGTATTCATGGTTTGGTTCGGTTTGGTTCTTTTAACATTCATGGTTCGGTTTGATTTTATTGCCGAACTGAACCGTTAACACCCGTATCACAAATACAAGATTTAGTTGATCCAAATTATTATCTAATAATAATTTAATTATCTAATTTCACAAATTAGATATTTTATCTCATTTATCATTAATTCCAAAAATTACATTAATATATATAAGTAATTCAATTAATTAATTCTTAATTAATTAATCACACATAATTATGTACTTGCCCAAAAATAAAAATTCATTTGTAAGTAAGTCATTTTTTCTTGTTCTGAAATATTCACATCCTAGACCGCATAGTATAGAGGTGACTTGCGAACCATGGGCCTCTAATCTTAAGCTCCAATAAATCATATTTTTAATTAAATAATCTTATTTATTAATTTCATTATTAATCCACTATAAATATATAATTACACTCTTAGAGATTATAGATTGTATTTACAGAGTATTTTCGTATAGTTCACTAATATAATCAATTCATGTAGTTATGTCATCCAATTATTGGTTCGTAAATTAGAACTGGTCAAAATTACCGTTTTACCTTTCCAATTATCTCTTGATCCTTAATTAAGTACCATTAATCCACTAGTGAATTGCTAATTTATAATCATATTATAAATTTGAGCTCAATAATCATTCAGTTCCAAAATTAACACTTAAGGGAACCAATATATAATCCGTTAGGAAAGCTTGTATTCTAAATTTTATAAGATCACGTTCTCAGTCATGTATATCACTGAATCTCCAAAACAAAAGTCATTAGATTGTTTTACAAACAAACCTTAACGAGTAAATCAAAAGATGCAGTAGATATGTACAGGAGTTCATGACTACTCAGAATTCAAACTGATATACATGTGATCATTGAATTGATGTGTATTAAATCTTTATTATAAATGACACGTTGATAAAGATGTTAATTCACATTGATACAGTCATATATAATTTCATTATTTGAAGTACCTTCACTAAGATGTTTATCTACATCAATTATCTGGATCTAGATCACACGTATTTATAATGCTTAGTGAACCGTATTAGCAACCATTCATTAAAGATTTCATACTTTAATACGTTGCTGACAATTTTATTTATTATCTTAATCATCTCGTACTAATACAAGATCATAGTCTCATTAATGAATATGAATTTTTTGGATATTTATATAAATTATTCAACAATAATTTAAAAGAACAATTATAAGAAAAATGTAGTGCTCATTAAATTTCATATAAAAAAGACAATACACATGCTTTGAGCGCATCACTCCCAATAATCTCCACACCAGGGTGCTTTTATAGCATGTAGACGTATTTGGGACAATACGCCAAAGGTCCAGAAGTAGGGTGGGGAATATGATTATAAAGTTAGATATGGCCAAGGCTTACGATCAATTGGAATGGACTTTTATTGAGGCTGTTTTGGTTAAATTGAATTTTCATCCTAGGTGACTGAAGTGGACCCTTGAATATGTGAGAACATTCTTTTATTCCGTAACTGTGAATGGTGAACCCTTTTTATCCTACTCGGGGTCTCCGACATGGTGATACGTTGTCGTTGTATCTATTTATGTTGTGTGCTGATGTTCTGTCCAGACACCTTATGGTGGCAGCTGAGGTTAACAAACTCCATGGTTTTTCCCTAAGGCGACTGATCCATCTATTTCACACCTCTTTCTCGCTAATAATGTAGTTCTTTTCTGTCTGGCCAATAAGAAGGAGATAAATGTTATCAAATGCATTCTCCAAGCTTATTATGAGGGCTCGAGTCAATTGGTAAATTTTGAAAAAAGTTCTGTCTATTTTTCTCCTAAAATCCATTTACCTGGTCAATCATTTTATGTTGCCATGTTAGATATTTCTCATTGTGGAGCATTTGGGAAATATTTAGGATTAACTTCCGCTGTTGAGGGATCAAAGAGGAAAAAATTTTATGAATGACGAAGGAATCTTGATTCTAGGATCAATGGGTGGGCTGAACAAATGCTTTCTCCGGTCTGTAAGGAAACTCTCATAAAGGCTGTGGCTTATGCTTTACTGTTTATACATGCATTGTTTTAAATTACCAGTCTCTACATATAAAGATATGTATCAATGTTCAAACCAATTTTGGTGGGGTACCTCGACTACAAACATAGACTTCATTGGTCTTCGTGGGAGTACTTAACCAAAGCTAAATCTTGTGGGGGTATTGGTTTTAAAGATTTTGAATGTTTTAATCGGGCTTTATTAAGTAGTAATTATTGGTATCTCCTCGCTAACCCCTCAAGTTTATTGTGTAAAGTGTTAAAGAATAAGTATTTATTTCGAGGTGGTTTCAAGCAGGCTGAAGGGGTCGTGAGAGCTTCATGGGCGTGGCGCAATCTATTTTGGGGAAGACTTATGTTATGTGAGGGCTTTGTGTGGAAAATTAGAGATGACCGACCGATTAATGTATGGTCGAACCCTTGGCTCCCTAGGATTGGTGTTGTTCTTCCTAGATCTTCTTTAAATGGATTCACTTGGTTGTGTTGTAGATCTTATCTTTCCCCTGAACCATACTTGGAATCAGGTAACCATTAATCAAAGCTTCAACTGAGAGGAAGCTTCTCGTATCCTCAGTATTACTCTTCTCTCAGGGTGATCTTCTAATGCTTGCTGATGGGTGTTCAATCCAAATCAGTATACAATATCATCGGGTTATAAAATTGCTCTTTGGTTGAAACAACAACGAACATCAAGCTCTTCAGCCACCAATTATTCCTTTTTTGGTTCTAGGATTCGGCAAGGCATTTGGAGAATGGATGTTGCTCCAAAAGATTAAGTTCTTTTTTGTGGAGGGTCCTGAATGAGTTTTTGCCCACTAGAGTAGCACTCCTTAGACGTAGAGTTAATGTTGGGGATCCTTCATACCCTCTTTATGCGCAGGCTGAAGAAACCTCCTCTCACATATTGTTTCGTTGTTCTTTTGCGAAAGCTTTCTGATTTGCATGTGTTTTTCAGCTAGATTCTGAGAGTTTTCGAGGAACTTGACCAGGAGGTTTGTGAGTCATCGTCGTTTCATTGATATTGTTCGCGCGTTGGCATATGGTTTATGGAGAATGTGACTGACTCAGAATGGTTTCATCTTTAAAGGTGTCCGTCATGATCCTCTTGTAGCTATTCATTTATAGAAAGCTGATATAGAAGCATTTCTGACAGCTAAAACCGACATACTTAAATAAGGTTATTGACAACTTCCTGAAGTATATCCACTGTCAGACACCGATCTTCTTAGTTATGTAGAGTTTGTGTTTCTGTTGTATAAAGTTTCTTGTTTTTCTAGTTTATATATGTATTAACGTGGATGCTATGTGGATAATAGCTCATTGACTCTCTCTTTTCTTTAAGTTGTGTGCGAGGGAGTTAATTCCCTTTTTGGGATTTTTGTATTTGATAACGTTCGCTTTGTTTAATGAAGTTCGTTTCTTATTAAAAAAAAATTAGTCACAACATAAACAATTCGGCCCAAATAAAAACTTAGTGCCTCCAACGAAAAAGAGCTGATGAATAGATCATCCCCCGCCGCTCACCGTATCCCATTCCACCCTGCCATCCCCAATCTCTCTCTCTCTCTCAAATTAATTCGTACAAATCCACAAAAGTTTACCAGAAAAATTGAATATACTATACAGATTTTCGTTACCATATCCCAAATTCACCAGAATCAGATAAGCGAAAGGGCAAATTGATTTTTCAGAAATGGCGGACAATGTCTTCTCTAAGCTTCCCGAAGACGTCCTTCTCAATATGTTGGTAAGGCTAGAGGACGACCCACGTAACTGGTCAAGACTCGCCTGTGTTTCCGTCATATTCTCGTCTCTGATTCGCAACGTTTGTTGGAAGAGTAAGTGCTCCAAGACCATACCTTCTGTCGTTGCTGATCTTATCTCTACTACTCCTTCTCCACCCGGTGGCTGGGCCTCTCTTCACAAGCTCGCCGTATGCTGCCCGGGTCTCGTTCACTCAGGCGTCCTCTTGGAGAACTCAGACTTTGGACTTGAACGAGAGCTTGGGCCAGATTGGAATTACTTGGAATTAGGTTCGTCTCAGGCACCCAAAGCATCAACAGAGCCTTCCAAAAATCAGATTGAGACCGATTTGAATGGGGCTGCTTCTGGATCTAATTGCTCTTGGTCTCTCTATGATGATCTTTATTTTGATACCGTTTACAGATATTCTGAAGCCCGAAATGGTACCGAATTCGGTGAGAATATTGAGAATAGTGCTGTGGGTGAGAGCATGGAATTCACTGTTTCAAAGAGGAGGAAGATTTGCAGGTCTATGAGGTCGCATCTGGCTCCTGGAGTGTGGAATTTGAGTAGGGAGCAAGGAAATAAGCTCCTTCATAGTCGGTTCCGAGGAGATTGTTTGTATATCTGCGATTGGCCGGGGTGCGTTCACATAGAAGAGAAGCGTAGTTACATGCTTTTCAGAGGGATTTTCAAGAATTTCAAGGGGTCTCATGTGTGGAGGACGATAAATGATGGGAATAGGAGCAAGATTGATCTGAAATGTGCATTTTGTTCCTGCAAGGAGACGTGGGATTTGCACTCTGCATTCTGTTTGAGGCGAGTCTTCGGGTACCATGATGATGGCGAGCCTGTCGTTCGAGCTTATGTTTGTGAGAATGGCCATGTATCTGGTGCGTGGACTGATTTACCTTTGTATACTTAAAATGTTTCCATTTCTGAACTCGGATCATATTCGTTTTTTAATAGTCTGTCTTGCTCTTAGATTTCACATTAAATTCTCTAATAACTAAGAGCAGAGGAGTTGAGGAATTGAAATGAACATCTTTTTGCATTTCTGTTGTTCTAGTTCTGTTGAATGCTTCTTTCTTAAATTGGATTTCAGTTCATCAATGAAGAAATTTGTTGTTTCAATATCGTGATTTCTTATCTCATTTTAGGAGGTAAAGTTAAATTGGTGTGTGAGTCTCAGTTCTTTAATTTATGTGATAAGTTTCACGTATATTATGGATGGCTGTGAGAGGAAAATAATTGATTAGAGAGAGCTTCTCGTGTATGGAATTTTCTTGTTCGATGAAGTGTGGGATCTCTTGACAAAATAATTGGTCACATAAACTTAGCTGTGGTTTAAGCACATTCAAGGCTACACTTCAGTGGCAAATGCATTAGTCTGGCTTTCAGTGCAAAAGATATCAAGTGAGAGAGAAAACTATACAAAAATTTGGAAAAGGATGGACAAACGACAAAGCTGCAAGCCTGCAGCTGCAACCATGGCGGAGAGCTGAACTAGGATTCGCAAGTCCGATATCTGTCTCGCGTAACTATTTGTTTATTAATCGACTATTTTGATCCATGGATCGAGGTGAATGAGCGAGGTTAAAAGAGCGTGAAAGAGTTCAAATTCATGAATTTGAGGATTTGGATTATGATTTGAGTTTAAGATGTTTATTATGGATTTAGATTATGTTGGGATAAGATGATTTAGATTAGGTTAGATGAGATACATTTACTATAATGTTACAAGTTTGAACTTTTTTAGCTGGATTTAAGATCCTAGAGTAAAAAAATTTATAATTCAGTCAAACAAGTTTGCCCACCAGAAATCTAAATCTGAAAATAATTAAACACTCATTTTAGATTTATAATCAAAATCCTTGAGATTTGTATTCCAAATTCAGTAAGTAAATATGTCAGAAGTGCCGACTTATAGGTCATCTCACTTCTATAGTATAGATCTTTAGGTCTTGTTTATTAATCATGATAGCATTGGTTAGTATTATATGAAATTTGTCAGATTCCATTCTATTGTATTAAATTAAATAATATTATTTAAGGTTTGGTGTTGGTCTCAAGGGCTTCGAAAATACATGATTTTTTTGTGAATCATGTCTAGTGATGGTGGGACCATCTAGTTCCACCACATTAGTTAATACAATATGATTTTCAAGCCAGACGCCACACAAAATAGTAATGTCCGGTTCTAGCAGTCAAACAAGACTGTAAACAGGTCTCTTATAGTAGTAATCATCCTGTTTAGCAGTTGTTCAGAATACTGGAAGCAACGTCTCCAAACAGAATAAGGGACGAGGATTCTGCCAGCAAAGAATCATTGGGTGTCTACTTATTAAGCATTTGCTCTTGGTTGTGTGGTGCATGGGGTCTGTTTCGCTAAGATTTGACACATTTGCGATGCTCTCGTGTTCACGATGAAATGACTGGTCTTGCACAGTAGAGGACCATTAAAATAAAGGAAAAAGAAAACAGAGGAAGAGTATGTCACCACATAGAAACTAATGAGCAATTATATAAATAAAATATGGCATGAAATAGCCCAACTAAACTAGAATTCGTCCACCTCATCTATATATAGTAACATTGGCAATTGTTTTTTATGTGTCCTACAACAATACCATGAAAGACACAAATTCCCAATTAAAAGGATTTAGTCTAATGCATTGGGGAGCAGATCCTTTTCCTTAAATTAGTATTAATATATGAGAAGGGACTTCCCGAGTCGATTGAAAAACAAAAATTGGAACTCCCGTGTGGGAAAGACTGCTTTATTTCCGAAGAATATTTGCCATGATTGTTGTGGGAGAAATGTGTTGTTCAGAGCCCGGATGAGCGGTTCGCGTATTCCTGAACCAACGCTCCGAAGAGTGATGGCCTCTCAAGCAATCGGGAGGGTTTCTCAAACTCTTTCGCCCGTCCTGTTTAAAGGTGAAAGCAAAAGATATCAGTCAAAGAGAGAAGCATTTTAAACAAATCTGACAGTGCTAAAAAGCTAATTAATATGATTAATTCTCGTTTTCGGGTCAAAATGATAGCAAAATGATTAATACTTACCGGCGTCAATCACTAAAACGCGATCGCAATCCATAACAGTGGGAATTCTGTGAGCTATGCTAATAATGGTACAAGCCGCAAAGTCCTCTCTAATGATCTTTTGTATTACAGCGTCAGTTTGTGAGTCAACCGAAGCAGTCGCCTCGTCCATAAACAAGAGCCGGCTGTGCTTTAGCATTACTCGTCCCAGACAGAGAAGCTGCCTCTGCCCCACGCTCCAATTATCGCCATTATCAACCACTAACAGAAAAAAAAAAGTATAAAAAGGTTATATATAGTTGTGTAAAGAATATGTAACATGATGAAATGGCTTAATGGAGCAGAATATAGAAGCTGGCTGATCAGTTAACACACCTGGAGAATCAAGTCTTTCGGGTTTTGCAGCTACAACGTCTTTAAGTTGGCACCTCCCCAAGCTCTACAAAATTACAAGTTTCTTCAGCAGATACAATATAATTGTCCGAATCGTCGCCATCAATTAAAACACGGAGAAGATAAAATATGTTACCTTCCATATCTCTTCGTCGGAATATTGACCAACCGGATCAATATTGCTTCTCACGGTTCCTTCGAAAAGAACTGGTTCTTGAGGAATGATCCCAAAGCGTGACCTAAGATCATGGAGCCCTAGCGTGGATATATCAATGCCATCGATGACTATCTTCCCTCCAGAAGGTTCAACTAACCTAAAGAAAACTTGGATCATAGTCGATTTGCCACTTCCCGTTCGACCAACGACACCAATCTTCTCTCCCCCTTGAATGCTTAGAGTAATACCCTTAAGAACGAGAGGAGTGTTCGATCGATATCGTACCTGTAACAGAAATTCAAAAGGAATCACATATGGAGGAATCACACAAGAACAATGTTGGTTAACAGAGGGAAAAAGGCATGCGTATTTTTATAACTAGCATTGATGAACAGCATGAGACCTGCAGTTGAAGAGATCTGCTCGGACAGTTTAGGAATCAAGCCTATATAAGATAGCGAGAACTACAAAAAATGGCCGAAAATGAGGCCTGGTTTGCAAAAATGATCGATAGTCACCCCTTAAACCCGTATTTTTTTGTCATCTCTACTATAAGATAATGATAATGAGCACAGTTGGAAGAGCTCGTTACCTGTAAGTCTTTCAGATCAACGTATCCACGGGCCGGCCAGTTAGGAGGAGGAAGAAAGTCTTCTCTCTTCCATGCCGCCTCTGATGGTATATTACTAAACTGTTTCACCCTCTCAACAGAAACCATTTTGTTTTCTACAAAGCAGCTCAGATAGATGGCCCAGAACAACACTCCATTTAAAGATAACCCATATGACAATGATAAACCAACGTTTTCTGCATCAATCCCATTGACTAATCAAATGTCTTTTTAACAAAGCAGAAATAAGCTTCCATTAATTATGAACATTAATATAGTGATACCTGGCTTTATGATATTGCTAGGTAACATGATCATGAACATGGTAGAAAGACATAGGACAATGCTGCCGAAGAGTTCTAGACGAAAACCTAACCACTCATTTGATCCATTGTTGTGAAAATCCATACACAGATTTGCATTAACTCTCCTAATATTCTCTCCGTAAAATCTCTCTTGTTTATGGAATGAGCGGATTGTCATAACTCCAGATATGCTTTCTGAGAAGTGATGAATAACTGGTGCTTTCGTGATCGAGTCTAGACGAGTTAGCTCACGAGATGATGCAAGATAGTATCCCTGCAAAGACCGAAAAACAAGTTCACCAAATTGTATCCTGATTTTAAATGATTTTGAAAACTTTTTAAAACATGATGATTATGCTAAAAGATTTCTTTGATCGTAATTGATGAAAGCCCATACCCGATACCAGATGTTAAGCCAAATAAGCGGAATCACTAAGAACACCGTAGGCCAAGCATATTGACATGTGACAATGAAGATGCTGAGCACTGTGATGTACATAGCAATAGCAATTCCCAAAATAAATGGGATGAACACATCAATGTTAGTCTGATCCGTTGAAGCCTGAACGAAAGAACGATAAACATCATACATAGCCGGTTCCTTTTGATAAATAAAATAGCAACTTTTCTAGAGGACCTGCTTACCCGACTTAAAATTCTTCCCGAAGGCGTGGTATCGAAAAACGACATGGGGGCGTGCAAGATGCTGTAAAGTATTTGCGAGAAGAAAATCTGGGCCGTCTTAAGCCCCAATTGAGTAACAGAAAGGGCTCGCAATGTTACCAACAGAAATGAAAAGACAGCGATAATAGCATAGACGGAAATGAAAAGAGAAGGATCAAATGACGCGGCACGATCAGCGGACGTTTCGTATGCAAGCCAATAGTCACCTGCCATAATAGAAGCTTGCCATGACAGTGAAAGTAACAGTACCAACACCACCCCCCACCAACCATAGGCTTCAGTGCAGTAGAGTTTATAAACATGCAAGCTGACTTTTCCTGTTTCCCTTTCTTCCTCCTTGATAAGCTTAGAAGATCCCTTATCAGAATTTGGTTGATCAGTAGAGTTGTTTTCTCCATTGGCTTCTCTATGATTTGAAGGAGAAAGTGGCGGTTTAGGGGAAATTTCACCGGGCATAGGTGTGCTCTTTTCCACAATTTCCATGGAGCTTTCGTGAGCAGCTACGAGTGCTCCGAAATCCAATCCAGCTTGTAATATATCGTTGTATTTCCCCGATTGAACAATCATCCCATCTCTCATGACCTAAGATAAAAAATTATATGAACTAACACAAAAGGCACATAAAATCTAGCTTCTTTTCTTAAGAACGTTCTCTAAAGAAAGAAACTGAAAAAAGAGAGCTTACGAAGATATGATCAACATTGTGCAAGAAGTCAACTTGATGTGTTACAAGTGTAATCGTCTTGTTCTTTAGAGCCCCTCTAACACATTCCTGCAAAATAAGCCATCTGTTTTTAAGTAATTTTATCAGAGCTCGTTTCGGTAGCAATACAGACATGAAAAATAATCTACCTTGAATATTTCAGACCCAGTATGAGCATCTACAGCGCTAAACACATCATCAAGAAGATAGATATCACAATCCTGATATACGGCCCGGGCAAGTTGTATCCGCTGCTTTTGGCCACCACTTAGGTTGATTCCTCGCTCACCAATCTCGGTTTGATCTCCATACTCCATCATCTCCAAGTCCTTCTCCAAACAACATACCCTGATCACTTCATTGTATTTCTCTCTGTCCATTGGCAAACCGAACAGGATATTGTCTTGAATTGTCCCATTCTGAATCCATGATGTTTGTGCTACATATGCTGTTCTTCCACAAACACGAACCTATTCATATAAAAGCATGTAAGTTACTGGTTAATCAAAAGAAAGATCAAAATTAATTTTGATAACAGAATTTTGAAAACTGTCATACCTTTCCTGATATTTTGTGCATTTCACCGAGAATCGAAGCGAGTAGGGAAGATTTCCCGGACCCCACAGTACCTACAACAGCAGTAAGTTCTCCTTTCCTAATCTCCAAATTTATGTTTTTCAAAACTTCATCTCCATTTTCATCATCCCAGCTAAACACCCCATCTTTCACCTCTATAGCAATTCCATCATTACATCTTTCCTCTCTCTCCACACAATCCTCCACCAACTCTCTGCTCATCATATACCTATCCAACCTCCCGAGCGATATCATTGCCTGCGAGAGTGAGATCATAGATTGAGGAAAGGTCCTGATAGGCTCCTGCAATATTTTAAACACAGTTGTGGTAGTGAAAACCGTCCCTGCATCAAGCGGAACACCAAGCAGAATCGCGGTCCCAAATGTGAGAGTCGATATGAGTAGTGGAGTAGACCACATGACTATAATATTTCCCGAGACGGAGTACATGAACTTTGATAGCCAACCAAATTCCGATTCCCGGAAAGCTTGGATTCTCTTATTGAAGTGTTCCTCCCAAGCCTGAAACTTAATAACCCGCATGTAATTAAGCATCTCGTTAGTCGCCTTCATTCTTAAATCACGATTCTTCATTACACTATATTGGAACCTGTTGTTACGTCTAGTACCCGTTACGACAAAGACGAGAATACCCATAATCCCGATTACTGTGGTAAGTACGGCCCCGCCTAGATAGTTGTAGAGTAGCACTAAGGCCACACCGACTTGTAATGGCATTAGCCATATAGCATGCAACTGTAGCATCATATCAGATAGCTGTTGGGCATCAACAGCCATGTAATTCACTATCTGTCCAACTCCATGAGACTGCCGAGAAGAAGACGATAACCTTAGGCCCTTTTTGTACAAAGAAGTAAGAAGGGTGCATCGGATGAGCATCCCGAGCTTCTGAGAGTTGAAATTAAACTGATGGGTTGTTAAAACTTCAACAAATTTAGCAACAAGGAGGATGGATACGAGGTAATATCCTTCGTAGGGAGAGGTTCTTTTCCCAGCAGTGAAATCGACAAAGCTTTGAATAAGGATAGGCCCCACGTAAATGACACAAAGACGGAGAATAGCCAGGCTAGCAGTGAAGGCAATTTCCCTCCAGAAGCAGCGTAGTAAGGCCGTCCGGACCGGGTGTGTGGACTTTTCATGAGGTTTAGGCCATTTTGACTCGAAGATAACTGACATTCTTTCGGCTCTATGTTCTGGTGAAAGGGACGGGATTTCATCTATTTTAAGCGGGGTTCTGTACCCTTTACTGAGCAGAGGATTCATCCACAACCAAAAGGCCTTAGATACAATCGAAGCTGAGGCATACCCAGTAACCATCGATTTGCTCAAAAGGGACTCATACGATTTGCTCTCCACATCCACTCCTTGTTCAGCTTCTCTAATCACAGAAATGCCTGTTGATCCTTTAATGGCAACGTAAAGAAGGACAACACACAACAGAAACAATATTATAAACGCGACGTCATCCAACTTCATATTGAATCCTTCCGATTCGTCAGTAGCAGATAAACGCATAATTGCTGATACTGTAAATAAGGAAGAAATTATGAAATTTGCAACCCAATAAACTCGAAGAGACATCGGATGTCTAGCTGCTTCAAACCTTTTCTCATGGACAATAAGGACAGCAATCACTACATGAGTTACAGCTTGAACTAACCAAAACAGTCCATTTATGAGCTTCCACGGCAGTTCACCGCCCGTACTAAATGCCAAAATGCACACAACGAGGTAACACAAGGCTAACAGAAGAGTTACAACCAGAGAGAGTTTAAACAATAGGGTAGTTCTAAGAAGAGTCTTATTCTGTTCCCCTATGAGAGGCTTGTTAAGGTCAGAGGTACGTTGACCATGGGAAATGAATCTAGCGTAGAGCTTTTGAATTGCAAATGCAAAGAGTATGAGTAAGAATAGGATATCAATGGAGGATAAAAGAAGTCTTTGTGGACAAGGTGAGAGAAAAATGAATCTAAGCCATTGGAAAATGGGTGCAAGTGATGTGTCCTCTGAGGATTGAACCATGGAGCAAGAGAGAGATGATAACCAAGATGAAGAAGACATGATTGCTAACTTCCTGGAAAGATTATAGATTCAGCTTTCTATGCATTCTTCATTACCACCAAACTTCTTCTTACTCTGAATCACTGGTAAGATAAAACGAAAGCATTCACATCAGCTCGTTATTGTATTTGTAAACTTAAACTGTTACCATAATAATATAAGGAAGTGCAAACAACGACATACAAAAAAGTATTCACGTCTTGGAGTCACACATCAGCCCGTTATGACTTGACAATGTAAGTGGCAGAACCACATATTGATTCAGAATTGAAATTTTGTTCCTATTTGATTATTTATCACGTGTATGACGTGAGACCACATACTAATATGTCTTGTCGACATTGGGTAAAATTACACAACCCTGAACTATGTCTTCTTTCCCAAACAAAAAAGGTGGCTTAACTCCAAAATATTGGTCTGTTGACTTTTCAACACAACCAAAATGTTACTTAATATCCATAGTTGAAATTCAGGGAAGAGAGTTAAGATGGTTTCTGTGAGTTGGTGACTATTTGAGAAATGTTCTAGCATAAATCTATGGTTTGCAAAAATAAAGGGTAAAACATCATTGTTTGTTTTGCTACTTTAATATGCCTGACTTGAGTGATCAGTTTTGTGACTTTTAATGTGAGTGTTTTTTTAGTGCAAAGTCCAAAAGCAGTTATAATTAGGTTTGAAGTGTAATTTTACGCAAGGGAAATTAATAAACTTTGGTCCCCACTCCACAGATTTAGGCCCTCAAAAAAGAAAGGGGAAAAGCAGATTTTGGTGTTAAACAATTATAAACATAACTGATATCATCATCATCAAAGAATTAAAAGAGAGCGAACACGAAAGAGAGATCATGAAGCAAGCACAATTGTTTTATGCAAATCAGAAGAGTTTAAAAAGTACCTTTTGAGCTTCAAATACCTTCACAAACGAAAGCAAAATGACCCATAAAAGAAAAAGGAGCAACAAACAGAAGTCTTGGACTGTTTTTGAAAATGAAAACAAGCAATTACGGAAAGGTAATAAGGTCTTTAGCTTATATCAATCAGTCATTTAAAACCTTACCAAAAATAAGAAGAAATCAAATCTTCAAAAGGGTAAATTGAAAAGGACTGAGTCTAAATAGAAAAGCAACAACCCATTTCCAATTAAAGAAAATACAGCCGAATACCGTCATCAGAAAACAGAGTCAATTTGAAAAAGACCAAAACATTAGGAACTGTGATGAACCACTTCGATTTCTAAGAATTTCCCAGAAAAAGACCAAAACTTTAGAAAGTCCATCAACAGATGAACGGAGCATATATATAATTTTTTTTTTTAAAACTATTGAAAAAAGGCTCTCAAAAGCAATAAAGGAGAATCAGAAAGAAGATTGAACAGAAGCATTAACGTACCTTCCAGCGAAAATACTAACAAAACAGCTTAGCGTTGAGCTTCAAAAAGCAGAGGTCCAAGCTATTCCATGGCGGTAGATACAATATCCACCACACAAAAACTAGTCTCTCAGCTCATATCCTGATTCTGATGGTCTTTGCAGACTAATCAACTAAGAGAGAGAGAGAGAGAGAGAGAGAGAGAGAGAGAGAGAGAGAGAGAGAGAGGGGTTCTGCATATAAACTTTAAAATGGGTTTGGCAGAGTCTTTCATATATGGGAAGAAAAACCCATTTTGGACACATCAAATGGGTTTTCTAAAATAAAAAAAAAAAAAACAGAGATGAGTCGTGGAGGGCGAATTGGTAGCTGGAAGGATGATTTGAGAGCCATAGACAGATACTAGGGAGTTTTGTTTGGTTTTTTTTCCTGGTCAAAAAGAGTTTTGATTGTTTGGTTATACATAATTGTAATAATATTAAAAGATGTAATGGACTTTAGTTTTGTTGGATATAAATAATTGCCATATTAAAGATTTTGTTTGATTTGTTTCGGCTGCCGAGATTTGAATATATTTTACATTTGTTCTTAACGGAAGAATCTTGTATATTAAAAAAGAATCAGATTATAATTTGAGAAATACATTCTACTAAAAATTTGCATCTTTAATTAAATAAGAATGGTATAATTATCAGAGTCATTAACTAAACTACAAGAATCAGAAATCACATTATAAAGCTCAACAAAAAGTATATCCACGGGCCTGTATTGTGATGATCTTCTAAGAAGCAACAACCATAAACTAGTAAGGGAGAATTTCAGCTCAATGTTAAGCAAGAATAAAACTTTCATGACTTGAAGACCTTCCACAAACGCGGTGTAAATAATATCTAAATGAGTATCTGTTAACTTTAAATTTACCCATCCACCAGTCAAAAATTTTCCTTGACCGCCTCTGTTAATCCACCAGCCAAAAATATGCGCGTACTATTACACACGACATAAAATAAAATAATGTATAGTATTAAAAAAATTCTACATTGATTGAATTTACACATAAATTTATATATGTTTGTCCTATTTTACCATAATCTCGTAAATTTTATAAGGTTGTTAACAAAATTACGCCATCTATGTTTTGGAACTTCCCAGGTAAGAAAATATTATTCATCACGAGTTGTAATATTCTAAGTATTTCATATCTTTATTAATTCATTTCCAACACAGATTTATAGTCATTATAAAACCAAGATGTTTTTGAAATAGTTTACACTACAAGAAAAACCGTTAATCGCGACGGTTAAGAGTCGACGGTTGATATAATTGTCGCCAAAAGATCGAGATGGAGGTGAAACTGCAACGGTTCATCCAGTAGTTGCAACTGATTGGTCGATTACGAGGTTTTTCAAAACCGTCAGGATAGAGTGTTAGTTGCGACGGTTCAGCTGAATCGTCGCAACAAATCCCATAAAAATGGTCTGATTATTACGACGGTTCGACTGAACCGTCGCAACAGAGTCCACAAAAATGGTATGACTATTGCGACGGTTCAGCTAAACCATTCCAACTAAGTGGAAATTGTGACTGTTCGGCTGAACCATCGTAGAATATTTAAAGATTTAATGAAACAACGTCATTTTTGTTTTTTTCCCATTTTTATGACGGTCCTTTTCGATATTATTTCAATTGCGACGTTTCTTTCGAACCGTTGTGGTTGAAAACCCTAGATATAACTTAACCCTGATTTCATTCATCATTGTTCCAATTTTCAACCTTTACAACTTTCAGGCAATTTTCCAGTGATTCTCAGTGTTGAAAAGATGGAGAAAAGAAAAGTCAAAGAGAAAGAAAAGAAAAGTCAAAGAGAAATGTGAATGAAAGTGTGTGTTGAGTAGTAGTGTGGTATTGATTCCAAATCAAGAACTCACAGAAAATTTGTTGGGGTTTATAAGCCCAACCTCTTGCCTTGAGTTAGCCCCAATGAGCACCCAACATTTTGTGGGGAAGGGAGAACTTAGATGACACATGATCTTCCCCTCACATACGTGCGCCGCCGTCGCCGGTCGGCACGACCTGGCCTGGCTCAACTCGGTCGGATCCGATTTGGATCAAAAAATTATTTTTTTACAGAAAAATTCTCTTAATTAATTTCTTAGAGATGAAGGCTTAGTGCTTTGAATTTGTCAAAGCAAAGCAAAATATCTTCAATTGTTGTTGTGTTGTTTTATTAGCAGAAGATAAACAAATTATCCATAACTCTAACTATCCCAAAAATCGTGCGTCAACCCTATCAACTTCATCAACATGATATTTTCAAGTCGCATTGCTTGGTCTCCAAGGTGCTTTCATTTTAAATACAATGGGTTGCACGCTGAAAACATCTATCATTTTCACTACTGCTCTTCACATTCTGCATCATGTTTTCACCATACCTGAGAGAAAGAATACTGAGAGTTCTGTGAGAGACTGATATACTTTGTTGCTATTCTCAGTCTAAGATCGTTGAATCCTGTAGAGACGATTCGTCATAGTCACCAAGCGTCGAGTGGAGGGTGGGTGATTATCGTCCTTAGGACATCGCGCACGTGTAATCCTTGATCTGCTTTAAGTTGCATTTTTATTATTTTTGTTGTAATCGTTTATGCAGTCCATTTTTGTTGTAAACGTTCATCTTTTGAATTTAAGTTATCATCGTTTATTTTTATTTGTAATCGTTCTCAGTGCTATTTAGTGTATGAATAATACTTGCTCCATTTCCACCACCAACAATCTAAAGACAATAACAATGGAGCAATTGATGGTCAAAACCTTGCACACTGAGAGACCGAAGAAATTCAAAGGAGATTATTTCAAACAATGGCCACATAAGATGGTTTTCTATCTGACTACCTTAAACTCGGCGCATCTGCTGACTGGTGACTTCCTGCGACACCAGAGGGGGGACAATTGAAGGAGTTGGCATCGACGAGCGAAGCATGGATCCATTCGGATTTCCTTTATCGAAACTACATTTTGAATGGCCTGATAGACACACTCTATAACGTTTACTCGTCGTTCGAAATAGTGAAGGAACGGTGGCAAGCCTTGGAGAAAAAGGTATAAAATTGAGGATGTCGGAACGAAAAAGTTTATCATCGAGAAATTCTTGAAGTATGACATGGATGATAAGAACACGGTATTAAATCAAGTGGAGGAATAGAAAATTATCTTCAATAGTATGAAAGCCAAAGGGATGATCGTGAAAGAGCCATTTCAAGTCACTTCGGTTATCGAGAAGTTGTCGCCATCGTGGAAGGACTTCAAAAGCTACCTGAAGCACAAGCATAAGGATCTTAGCATTGAAGATCTGATTGTCCGGCTGAAGATAGTGGAAGACAACTGAAAAATGAAAAGAAAGTATTGCGGGCAACCTATGGGATGAAAGCGAACATGGTAGAAGGTGATAAAGCCAACCACCAGAGCAAGAAAAGGAAGACACTTCCGAGCAGTGCTTAGAAAGGTAATTCTGAAAAATGCATTAAGGGCAGTTGTTCGGTTTGCGGTAAAGTCGGACACAGAGCAAAAGACTGTCGTCACAAAAAGGACCAGAACAATGGTAACCACCCCGGGAACAGCAACAAAGGGAACCGTGCAAATATGATGGAGATTGACGATCTATGTGTGATGGTTTCTAAGATATGTATGGTCACTAACACCAAAGAGTGGTGGGTTAACGCTAGTGCTACGAAGCACGTGCGCCGTGACGAGACTGTATTTTCAGCCTTTAAAGAGGTTGAAAATTGTGAAAATCTTTATGTAGGGAATGCATCAGAGGTTGTTGTTAAGGGAAAGGGAAAGGTTGTGCTGAAATTCACATATAGAAAACAACTCACTATTCTCGAAGTTTTGAACGTCTCTAAAATTTGTAGGAATTTGGTTTCAGGATCTCATTTTATGTAAAAATGGATTTGAACTTTTCTTTGATACTAGAAAGTTTATTCTGACTAAGGGATGTATGTATGTTGAGAAGGGTTATAATTTCGATGGTCTCTTTAAGCTTAATTTGTTTGTCGCAACTCCTGATATTATTAGTGAGAATTATGCATCTTCCGTTTATATCGTTGAATTGTCTAATATTTGGTATGCTAGATTATGATATGTTAATTTTGGATCCATCCAACATATGATTAATTTAGAACTTCTGCCAAGATTTAACCTAGAAAAGGGAAATAAATTTGAAATATGCGTAGAATCTAAATTTGCAAGTAAATCATTTAACTCTGTAGAAATAATAAATAGATTACTTGAAGAGTGTGTGAGTCAACTTCTGGATGGATTATGATCCAATTTCATGAAACGACGTGCTCTCACAATTATTGGATCTAGAGTATCTTGAATGAGTGCATTCATTAGGACTCGGGGTAACTCTATCTACAGTGTTCTTGTGTTACCGTAAGGAATAGTCCATGCAAGATTCTTCTCGTTTGTCAACTGAGTTAGAATCCCAATGTACACGAGTATCTGAGTTGGATGCTCAATGCATACGAGTGCCTCAGTTAGAAGATGGATGTTCAGAGATACGTGTTAAATATGATCGGGTGGAGTCTGAATGTTCAGATATGCGTTCTCAGTCAAGCTTACTTATGAAGTTTATGCAGGACACCCGTAAAGACTAGGGTAGGCTTATAAGGTGTTGAATTTTATTCGATACTCATTTCATACTTTGTTATTATGAATTTTCACACTTTGAATTCATTGGATAATTTATATTGTTAATCTAATATATTATGAATACTTAATTAATGATTTGATGTTTTATAATTATGCACCCCGTAAATATGTAGGGAATTTGGAAAATGCATAAATATAAATGGAGGTTTGAAAACAGTACGAAACTGTCACGAAAAAATGCGTAGATGGATAACAGAGACGGTTCTTGTAAACCATCGCTATTTCAATGTATCGTGACAGTTCTATAACCGTCGTTAAAAAATTGAAACTAAAAAAGTAGGCGGAAGCCGTTGTGGTATTTAAACCATCGTCAATGATATATAAACTGTCGTCGTATCTATATCTATCACGATGTTACTCTGACTGTTCACAAACCGTCGGCGTAGCTTTTGCGACGGTTAAAAACTCTTGCTGTAGATAGCTTTTCTTGTAGTGCTACCACAATAGAAAAGATATAGATATTATACATGTTAATCAAGAAATGAATGAACTATTGTAATAAATATGTATGTCACCTCCTTTTTCAACGTTATCTATTTTTTAGGAAAAATAACAGAAAAAGACAGGTTTTGGAGGTGGAGTTACAAAAATGGTCGAAAATTATGTTTTATTTTTTTGCAAAAATGGCCGATATGACTGTGGTAAATAATTTATTTACCGAAATTACACAGTAGTAAATAAATTATTTACCATATTTCGGCCATTTTTGAAAATAAATTCTGGACATTTTTACAGCTTGAGCTAGGAAATGAGTCATTTTTACAGTTCTCTCATTTTTTTTACAATTTGATAACGCGTTGAGGATAAAAAAACACTTTTATATGATAAAAGTATAGATTTATTTATACATGCAAATCATTAGTATAAGCTCACATTGATGGAGCAATAATGTTATTTTTTCAGGGGATGAATCATTAATGTAATTTGAATTTACAATCATCAGTATCTTTAATAAATAAGTAATTTTATATTGATAAAATAATTGATTATGTTTTAAAAATTTACCTAATATTTTAATTATTTTTATATTAATATTTTTATATTCATTAAAATATTTTTTAGTATTAATTTATAAATGATTTATATCTCATGATTTTGTTACTTGTTATCCACACGTGTACCTTTTTCTGGCCACTTCATAATTAATGTGTACTCTCAATTTATCAGTTCGATATCTGGTTAAAATCAAAATTGGACCGGAGTTTTAGTTGGATTATTGCTCTAATATACTTGAATCAAATCAAATTGTGAACCGAATTTTAAAATTTTGATTTGGTTGAGATCGGTTCTATTAATATAGTCTTATTGCTAAAATCATATATTTTTTTAGAAATTCAAGACGCAAACTTAAAATTTCCAACATAATTGATTGTTTTGGAAGAATATTATTATAATAAGAAGATTGAAAACAAAATAGAGAATTTAATATATATACTAGGAAACTTAAGCTGCAGTTAAGTTCAATGGAAATTAGACAAAATTATGAACCAAAATGAAATTTTCATTTTTTAATTTTCTTAAATCGAATCAAAGATACTTAAAGAATTGATCAAATCTATCATTTTTAATGTAATTTGATTTTGTTCGGTATGTACAAGACAAATTTGTACAACTCCTACATTTTAATCACTTTATACATGTGTTCTTCATGTACTAATGTGCCGTATCGAGAATGATACATTATTGAATCATCACATCCTCTATGATAGTTATTTGAGTATCTCTATTTTTTCATCTCATTTTTATTATTCTATAAGGATGATCACCGCTATCATAGAGGATGTGATGGAATTTTAAGTGGAGTGTAATTTAATCACACACTAAACAGATTCACCAAACGTACATTTACATAATTGCATGGAATTTTATCGTCCATCTCTTTTGTAATTTGAACATTATTTAATGACAACGATGTGCAGACGGAATTTGTTTTTTATTAGCAGCCAATTAGGAATTCAACTAAAGTGAGTCCGAATTCTGAATTATTTGGTCGACATTCAGCTAAATTTATGATCCATTTTAATGAGCAGTCAATTATAAATAGATTGACATTCTTCCAACAAAAGTGTAAATAATCCGATGAAATGTGGTTATTATTATTATTATCACTGTCCGCATTTTGTTAATTAATAAATATAAATACATAGCATGAGTAATACCTCGTTTGTTTAGACTACTTAAAATTCATGTTTCACTATGTTAATAATTAATATGTTATTTAAAAATAAAACCTAATATTTAAAAATACCATGAGCCTAAATCTTTATTTGATTGAGTTTCTTATTCGTTAATGATTCTTTTTAAGATTTAGATTATTGATTTTATTTGTAATAATTTCATATATATAGATATATATTATTCATGAAACTTTTTGTTTAATGTTAAAATATATAAAAATAAATTAAAATAATCTAAATTATTAAAAAAAGCAATGGTCTTGATCAACTGAAAAGAACCTTTAATTCAATATTCTATATTGATTATTTGAATGACACATATATTTGGCAAAGAAAAGAAAATGTCACAATATCTGACTCGATTTTTTCTAAAAGAAAAAGACTCGTCCTAGACGATTGGCAAAAAGGTTTGAATCACGTACACAAAAAGCTATTCGTCACTCGTGACGTCAGGTCGGAAAGTGATGAAAACCAAATATTAAAAGGATGACATGAGCCTTACGCCAAGAAATGATTGTATTATTTCTGTATACTTATAAATGATCGCACATTTTCTAAACAATGAATGTGCGATCATTTCTGCATATTCTTTTTCAAAGAATAAATAAAGAGTGTTTTATTTTTTCACTATATTTTGAGTTATGCCTGTCCCACAACATTTTTTATCTTTATATAAAATCATCAAGGGCTATCTAAATAACTGAAATGATAGAAACTAATTCAAACTATATAATACTTTCTCCATTATTTAAGCATCGCATGTTTATTATAAAAATTATATAAATGTTCAAAACAGAAGGAACATGTGATTCTTTAGATCTTTACACATGCCTCATATATCAAATTGATTAAATATGTAAAAAGTAATTCAACACCAATTAAATAATTAATCAAATTTTAAGTGATCAAATAACGTGATAATGATTCATATGTTAATTTATTAAATTATTTTAACAAATCATAAAATATCACTTATAAATAATTATAATATTAATTAATTAATTATTTAATCATCTTAAAATTATTCATAAATAAAATAAATCAAAAGCAACAATTAAAACATTAAAGTTGAAATCACAATGTTCTCTCTATTTTCATTGTAGCATCATTGCATCAATAATTCAACCCCAACAGTTTTTCCAAAAGCAGTCTCAAGTCTGCCTTTATAAAAGGGGGGTCGTTTTTCAAATGGTGTTTTTCTTCTTTCCAACCCACTTTTTCTAGAAGTATTAAGTGATGTCATAAATATTTTATAAGATAGTGTTTAATGATTGATTAAAAAAAAAAATAATTATCACGTCATTTGATCACTTAAAATTTTATCAATTACTTGATCAATGTAGAATTATTATTATTGAGACATGAACAACATTGACTTACTTTATATTTTTATCAAATAAAATTGACTATACTTGAAAAAGTAAAAAGAATAACAACAGAAAAAAAATCAACTAGAGCTAACATAAGAAGAGTCGTGATTCTTGTGGGAGAGAAGATAGGTCCTCGAAGTTCAAACATTAAGAGTTACTCCATATCAATCATGAAAAATATTATACTTAATTATAAGTGTGAATGAAAATACCATCTGTTAAGTTATTTTTTTATTTTATAAGATGAGTTGATGTAACTGATTAATTTCTCACACTCATATCTTAAAAGTCGTACGTTCGAGTCGTATCCTCCCATTCAACTTAAAATTTTAATATAATTTTAACCAAAAAAAACTAATTTTTAATTTTGAGAAGGTTCAATACTACATTTAATAACAACACAAATTTATTGTAAATTAGATCTGGTTAAAAAAAGCAAGAATTAATATTGACCCATTCAACCTTTGTTCATAATTCATTAATGGCAGCTTCAATGAACCAATATAATTGACTATTATTTTGTATATGGCTTAATAATATGATTTTATCGTATTTCTTTATGAGAAGAAGAACGACCGATCCTTATTTATTTTAGGCGTTCCCAATGGTACATTTTCCATCAAAATTGCAATCTTTCCTAATTACTTCCAGCACGTAAATTGACCAATAGGGTTTTAATACCATAATTATTATTAAACCTACAATTAAATTATGATAAATATACTCATAGCCACTTTATGGCTGATAAGATAGTCTACTAATTCTTATCATATCATGTCCTTAATTTTTTAAAATTAATTTTGAATCAACCATCAAAATCACACTCTTTAATTTCTGTAATAAATAATTAAAACGGCAAATTCTTTAGATTTTTTTTATAAATACTTTACAGAAAATAGTAAAAGGCAATTAAAAAGTTAGTTTTTTGAGCAAATATTATAAGATGGTGATTTTCAACAAGTATCTAAAATTTTGATATATATATATATTTGTGTGTGGTGTTTTACTATTAGTTTGAATGGTCCACAGACGTGAAAGAATTACACAATAATTTCACAAGAGTCCAATTTTATTGGAGTTCATATTAAAACTCAAACAAAAACTAGAGAGAAGGAATCAGAGAAAAAAGCCAAATCAGAAACAGACAATTATAACTTTATAGATCCTATATGTATTGTCAGATTTATGGCAAACCTTGACTGTGCTCTATTTGATTTTTTTTTACAAATATTTCATTCCACAGAATGTACAAATCTAAATTAAAAAAATTAAAAAAATATATAGATCTATCAATAAGAAGAAAATAAAATCTTAAAATATCAACAAAAAATTTTAACAATCAAAATATATAAATCAATTATAACAATAAGAAAATCACTAAATGAATAGAGAAAATAATTTATGACTCGTTCTAAATAACCCCGCCACTCAAAATTATTTGTATGACTGAAATCGGTTGAAATACTCTATCAGAACTAAAACATTCGATTTTTATGTCATACTACTATTCACATCATGTCTATTTTGTAACGCATGAGAGTCCCATTATTGACAACAAAAAATGCTTAATTAATAGTAAGGTGCTAAGGTGTTGTAGAGTATGACAAAATTAGTTGTTAGAGTGATTAAGTCTATACATCCAAACTAATGACTTTTACAAAATTTATGTTTTTTTTTTAATATTAAGAACTCAATACTATTTCATATTATTTAAAATCATATACATATTTTTAACGTTCTATATATATATATATATATATATATATATATATATATAATAAAACATTATGCATAGATGTATATAAATTTAAGTTTGTACAACATATATATGTTTGTATAAATATATAGAGAGAGTTTTGATCTGGTAGAGACATCATACTTTAAATTACATAGGACCACCTCCTATGGTTATGATGTTTTTATAGCAACGATGTACTAATGTGAAGTACAAGTGCATTTAATCACGAGAAACATGAATCGTCACGTCTTGCGCTAATTTGAAACAAGGATTATTGATGGATTTGAGGAAAAAGTTAGACTTGCACTTGATCAAGTCAAGAAAGCTGCAAAAAGCTATTACAACTTGTCAAAACTGTAAAAGGTGGGCAGCAGTGTTGCGTTATCATGGGTTTTTAATTTCCACTTGTAATTTCCACTTCATATATAGTCATTTTATATGCAAGAAAGAATAACTCTCAAGAATGAATCATTAAGACTATTTAAAAGCCGGGGCTCAAGTTAAATAGTCAAGTAATCATGATATCTTTACTCCTAATTCGATTCAAGATCCTTCTCAAGCTATTGAAGTTATATGGGCCACCAGATGACTAATTTCTAGAGGTATATAAAACCGAATCAAACCGTTTAAGTCGAACCGACCGAGTCGAATCGAATTGAACCGAAAATGATCGGTTCTTTATGTATGTTCGGTTCGGTTTGGTTTGAAAAAATTATCAAACTTCTAGTTCAGAATTTGATGGTTTCGAACCGAACTGAAACTTTAAATTTATATTTGTTTTTCAATAATATCATTAAAAAATTATTTTCAATTAATAACATCGAACCGAAAAATCGAACCAAAACTCACAGTTCGACTCAATTCGGTTAATTTAGTACTCGCGATTCAATTTTATCGTCAAATCGTGAATACCTCTACGAATTTGTGGAGGCTAACTCTTTCATACTTTTTTTTACCCAAAAAAATTGTTTCATACTTCCTTGGTCTCCGATCTCTAAAGAGCAGGCCTTGGTTTGGTTCATGCTGGATAGCTTTGTCCAAACAGGTGGTTTTCTCCGACGCAAGCAATTGATTGATTGATTCGGTATGATATATCATAAGAGTTTTTTCCCCTATGCTCCATGGGAGGGTCTATTCAATTGCTTTAATTTTAACGGAATCGATTTCGATGATCATAGTTCGGTGCAGAGAGAAAAGTAAGTGATGAATATATAATTATTGGTTGAATATAAAAAAATTAAATAATAGTCATTTTTTTACAAAGATTTCATTCATTTCATAAAAGAGTACAAATTTAGATCAATAAAATACAGATCTATCAACAAATATAAACTAAATCTCAAAAGATAATAAGAAACCTTAACAACCAAAATATATTAATCTGCCACAACAATAAGAAAAATATTGAACGAACATAAATGATAATTTAGAGTTTTATCTTGGTTCGTTCTAAATATCTTTACCACTCAAAAAGATTTGTCTAACTGAAATATGTTGAAATATGTTCCATCAAATGATGCAATGAATAACCTAACACAATCAACCACCACAACTTTTGGATTTGGACTAAATCTTCGAAGACATGCATTAAATGAATGTTACTGAAGGAAAACATTGTAAATTTATATATGGATCTAGGTGGAGGAAAAACCCACCATTTAAGGACAAATCACCATAGATCTAGATCTAGGTGGAGGACAAACCATCATAGATCTAGATCTAGGTGGATGACAAACCATCATAGATCTAGATCTAGGTGGATGACAAACCATCATACATCTAGATCTAGTCGTGGAAAAGCATTTATTATGAAAATGAAAGAAAACAAAATTAGAATGATGGAAAATTTCACCGGAAAAGGAGAACTCACGGTGAGGAATGAAAGTGATGAAAGAATAAACTAGAAAGAGAAAGTAAAAAGAATAGTTGTTAAGTTCCAAAATCAAAAAAATATACGACTACTCATTGAGTACCGTTCGGCACCAACGTCTTAATGTGTATTACACACACCTACCCATTTAATTTAGCATGGGGTATGAGTTGGGTAGAAGTGACGAGAATTTGACAAACGTATTTAGTGGGTATATACATACCCAATTTAAACACAACCATTAACATCCCTAATATAAAATAGATAAAAACGGGTTATGTTCCCCTTATCTCTTGCCTTTCTCCCTTGTTTTTAACCTTTCTCTCTCTCTCTCTTCTTTTCTCACCTCCCCCTGTGTTTTCTCCGCCTTTCTGTCCCTGCCCTTCTCCTTTATTTTTCTCATTTCTCTCTCTCTCTCTCTTCTTTTCTCCCTCTCCTCCGTTTATTCGCCCATTCGTCTCTCTTCTTTTTTTTGCGTCTTTCTCTTTTCCTTCTCTTTTGTTATTTTCATTTTCTTTGCAGATCTGTTGGTGCATTTTTCTGGTTTGCAGAGTTATCCTTCTATTTTGGAAGGTTTTTTGTTTTCTACAGGTTGTGTAGCTTTTGGCCTACCAGATCTCTGGTCTTTGGTAAAGGTAGTTGTCTTCTCTTCGAATCTGACAGTTATGGTGACTTTGATGTTTTATTTGTGTGACACTGGGTGTCTAGATATGTTCAAGATTATGATGTTCTTCTTGCAAATATGTTTTGTAGTGTAGTTGACCGAATCAGGTTTAGATGGGGGAAGAGCTCTGGAACGAGCCGCTCGAGCTCTACTTTTGTATGCTATTTAAGCACACGATTTCCTCCATGTATATAAGTAGGTGTAGATTGGCCTTATCTGACATTTATAATCATTTATTTGTATTTAGATCTGATAGTTTTATTCGAATCTTATTCTATTTGTAACTATGCTTTCGTAATGAAATGCGTTTTTATCTTAAAAAAGTTCATGTTTTCATGCAAATTATAAATAGATGGATATATTGTAATTTCTAAGTAAACTTGTTATAAAGTCAAAAAAAACAATCATGTGGGAAAAATGATCGTGAAAAAAATGACTGCAAATATGTCCGACATCAATAATTTGTTTATATGTACTATAAAAATATAGATTAGTTTTCAATGTCTGATCATTTATATTGTTGTGTTGTCAATCTAAAAGTGAATTTGGGAGCGCTTCATGTAAAAGCACTTTAATTCATTAAAAAAATGATGCTTCAATTCACGTGTATTTAATAA
Organism: Datisca glomerata; assembly: GCA_003255025.1. Lineage (NCBI taxonomy): Eukaryota > Viridiplantae > Streptophyta > Magnoliopsida > Cucurbitales > Datiscaceae > Datisca > Datisca glomerata. The sequence continues at coordinate 393,773 of QANY01007613.1, read as the reverse complement.
TTTTTATTGTTTGAAACACACTTTTTATATGTTGAAACATTTCTATAAAAAACATATACTTTATTGTTTTCTATTTTTATATGCACATAATATGTTTTAAAATATATGTAACTACTTCTTAAAAGAAAAACATGTAGGATGTAATTATGAGCTAAGATATTGTTATTTCAATCTATAGAAACACATTAATTATAGACACTAACAAACACACACTAAAATATGATTAGTAATTCAGGAGACGGTGGTACGTAATAAATATATTAGAATCAACAATTTGCTAAGTAAGTCTCGAATGTGTCATGCAAAGTGTTAATTATACAAATAATTTTACATGTAGTATAAATGATTTAAACTTAAAACCTCTTTTTACTGCAATTTCTGAAAGATAAGTACCATGACTTTTTTTCTCTTTTAAGAACACGTGTAAAAGGGCTTTTATCAGGTTTGAGCAATTTTAATAAGAAAATTACAAAAATAACCCAATATAAAACATAAATAAATGGATTTTTGGCATGAATAATCCTATTATAAAAATAATTAGCAACAATGGCGGTTAGATATTTTTTTTTGTCTGAAATAAATTTCATTAAGATCAGGGAGTAGAGGTGTTCAAAACCGAACCGGAAATGATCGGCTAAGTTTGTTCTTTATATGTGTTCGGTTCGGTTTGGTTTTATTACCGAATCGAAGTTTCAGTTTACTTTTCATACTTTTTGTGGTTTTCGAATTGAACCGAACTAAAATATTAAATTAATATTTTTTTTATTTTTTATATAATTTCATATAAAATCGAACCGAACCGAAATAAATTTTTAATTTTATATTATTTTTTTCAATAATATCATTTAAAAAATTATTTTTAATTAATAATACCGAACTGAATAACCGAACCGAAACTCACGGTTCGATTTGGTTCCGTTCTTTCAGCATTCACGGTTCAGTTCGGTTCTGTTCTTTCAACATTTACGGTTCAGCTCGGCTTTATTGCCTAACCAAAATTTTCGATTTGGTTCGATTTTTCACTAAAAATTTGACCGAACAAAACCGTGAACATCCCTATCAAGAAGGTTTAAAACCTCCAAAGTACAAGTTCAAATCAGAACTTACAAGAGGAAAGATAAAAGATGGAAAATAGGAAGAAGTTAAAAAACAATTGTCCTTATTTGAGCAATAATGTGCTATGGCATCAACAACTCTGTTGATATTCTTAGGAATCCATCTCACTTCAGCTCATAAAGAATTCAGCTGAGAAATAATGTCTTTAACCTGAAACTCAAAGCTCCAATCAGGCCAGCATGAGCCATTAATCCAATTGACAGCCACCAAGCAACGAGACTCAATAATATGATTTTAGGCGAGCCTTTTCTCCTAGCCATAATGCAACATTGGTTATTAGTATCGAGCTCAGCCTCAACAGGACTAGAAGAGAGAGAATGCCTACCAGCTATGTCCAGAATATTGCCTTTAAAATATCTTGCTATAACCCCAGTAGTAGCTTTCCTAGGCCAAACTTGGAAAGCTACATCAGAATTCAGTTTATAGCAATTAATAGTAGGAGGAGTCCAAGTTGTAGAGTCTTGAATAGTGGCATCTGAAGAACTGACTTGATAATAAGCAGAAAGAGAATTGTACTTAAGATGTTACAAGCTATATAATGAGTATTCTTAGTGATCAACTCAGGTTTAACCAAAATCCCTTAAAAACACAAGTGTTCCCTCATTTCTGAATATGCTAGTACAAATAACAGAATAATATCAAGCTATAAGGCTTTCCATTCAACAAGGATAAAAGATCTTTAAACATGTTGATAAACCAACTACTGGTTGAACAATCTGAAGAACTATGATGATTAAGGTCTGAACGAAACCAAATACACCTTATAATGTATATAACAAATTACAATAGAATTAGTTGTTTCTTCCATCTCCCTCCCTTACGTGATTTTCACGTAGAAACCCTCTGAACCATTTCATGAACTCAACTTCCGGATATCGAGCCACAGAGAGCTTCCACCCAACATCGCAGAGCAGTGCATCAAGCAATTATGTTTATATCGAAAACCAATGTGCTGTAGAGCCACCGAGTCATCGATCCTTGGAGCTCCCCATCCATTTCCTTTCACACAAAATCAGAGTTTCTTAAGCCCGCACTCTGGTCTTGCTTTGTTTCATTCTTTGCAGGTATACATTATCGGCTTCATCAGTTAGTTGCTACTGCAGAAAAAAGCTCTTAACTGGCTCAATTATTGCAAATCATGTTTAATCATGATTTTGTGCTATTGATTTAGGTTTTATGAGACCCACTTCCATATTGAGGATGCTTTTTTCATGAATCAGTTAATTTAAGCCCATTTCATGTTTTATACTGGCTTTTTATTCTCCAAATTTGTTGTCTATTGAATGAATACGGAGTAACATTCATATGGAACGCTCCGAGTTTTTGATTGAAAATTTTATCTTCTAGTGAATGCGAATGTGTCTCTTTAGGTACTTACAAAGTATGAACTCTGATTACTTGTTTGTTAATAAGAATTACTTATTTTACCATATAGATGCATTTGGGAAAGAATATTTAGATTTCAGTTTTACATTAACTTTTGTTATCCATTTCCTCATTCCGCTTGAGTTCAATGACTTTTTACTTGATGATATATATATCACTCGTTGTCATCTATAATGTATAAAGTATATTTAAAATATCAGATGAGATGGCCACCATACCTGTATGCATTTCATGATAATTTTACAATTGAAAATTCAAATTTACGCGCCTATACTTGTATGAAACATCATACATTATGGAGTAGATGAACACGAACAACTAAGTTCTTTGTCAGTTTCTCTGTGCAATAAATGAAATTGGATAAGTTTCTAAGCTTGTCATGGTTCAACGTGACAAGTTGCTAAGTTCTTATCATTTTGTTAGTTTCCCTGTAAATAATAAGTTTACATAAAATATAATATGTTTTTCGGAAATTCAAGGGAATAGGTTGTTTTTTAAGTTACAATTTTATATTATGTCTTTTAAATTTATGGTTTGTACATATGGTCAAATCCTCCTTTTAGGTTTTTAGTTAGTTATGCTTTTAGTTGGTCTTTTATGTTTATACCGTTTTTCTTCATTTGTCAAAGGAAAGCTTCCATGGTTGAACGTGAGAGGTTCGGCGCCTCATTCCTCCTCATGGGCAATTTTTCTATTTCACCTTCTGGAAATTTTGAGAATAAATTCTGGATTCTCCTTAAAGATTAATTCCACACCTAAAACTTAATCTAGAAAACAGATATAGAAGTATAAGCATTTTTTTTTCTGAATCTGGCACCATGGCTTCAAGCGGAATCAAGAAAACTTATACTTATTGTCTTGTGATGAAGAAGAAGAAGAAGAGGGTTTTTGAAAGAATTTGGAAGAGTTCTCTCCTTTCACGGACATATTTTTTCCATAGAGCTTCGGAAAAAGGATCAACAATAAAGGATACAAAATTTCAGATCTGGTCGCGGCTCTATTTCTGATTTTCGAGCGAGAGGGATGAAGAAGAAGAATAGGGGTGGGGCTTGGGTTTGGGAAGGGGTATGGTAAATAAAAATATACTAATAGTAGAGAAAATATATTACGATATACTGATGATATATAAAAATATACTACATACATGCTATGATATACTGATAGTGTATTAAATATACTACGATAAATATGCATAACATAGTATATTATTATATACCATAGAATATATATATACACAACGTAACATTTAGCACGGGGTTGTTACGTGAATAACATTTTTCGCTGGAGTTGTTACGCGAATAATGTGAATAAGGCCCTTTATTAATGAGGGCAATATCGTCTATTTGTAATATTTTTTAGGTGGGCCATTATAAAACATGATCATTTGTGCAAAACAATATTTTTTGGGATATTCTTTTCTTTATTTTCTTAAACTAACATATTTTCCTAAAAAAGTCATTATTTTTTACTGTTTTTTAGTATTGTAGTTCTATTTAATGGAAAAAAAACATAAATTTTTTAAATCTACATATGGACTGTATGTTTCTTCTCTAGTTATGCCATTTTAAATGAAAAATATTTATTCTTTTTAGTGACCAATATATCTCATCATTTTTATACTTGTTTTTCTGCTATTTTTTATATTGATGTTGCTGGAAATTTGGGGAGGGGAATAGTAATCCGGGGATGCAATGAGTGATGTACGTCTTCGTTTGTTTACAGAGTGTAACTAAAAGTGTTAACATAACAAATGAATTGTTTGTCAACTATTGTTCAATATTATATTTCTAATTCACTTATGAAATAAGCACTTGTTAATATTTTGAATCGTTGAATGAAGGAAAACAAAGTAAAAAGAGGAAGCTCATGAAACAGGCTAATAAAAGCATCCCCGGTTTTAAACTATCCACGCATAACTGCTTTTGGGTCAGCAACCGGGGAGGAGAAACCAAAGCAGCAACATGACAAAGTTGAGATCCTTATGCAACAAGTCCCCATAATTGAGCCACCATCCTTCGATATTCTTTCACAAGAGACAATGCAATACCTATACTATATATTGAAATATGGTCGATATATTTGGAAAGTTTAAAAAACTTACATAACTTTTTTGATATTTGGATAAATATGTTTGAATATTTAGAAATATATTTGGATGTTAGATATGAATTAGTTGAGGTAGTGAATATTACTTCATTGATGTTTTGTTGAAGATTGACAACTAATATAACCTGTTAGGATGTTTAATATATGACTTGTTAATACTTTATTTGGATATGTAATGGTTTAATCTTGGATGATAATGAGTTGTTAATATTTTATTGTTGTTTTTATTGTGTTTGAGATTTAATGTTTGGTTTGTTATGACTTGCTAAAGCTTTATTTTTTAGATTTTCGTATTTGTACATCTTTCTTGTTTTAGAAAATAATAACTTTATTTCTTCCTAAATTTTAACAACATGATTTATATGCATCCTTAACGTTCCAATTCTATAATTCATATGTCAAAAACATGTTTTCAACTTTTTTTACATATAATTAATAAATATTTATTGTTGAAATATCACGAATACAATATCAAAATTAATTACAACTTAGTAACACCTATATTTATTTCAAGGGAAAATCATAAAATGCGATAACAATTATGCAGTAAAGTACATTGCATCTCCGGACACAACCAGTTAAATATATATTTACGACTTGTAAGCATATGTTTAACCCTACACATTTTTTATTCAAAATAAAAGAGACAATAAGAGTATGTTACAAATAATTCTCTTATTTTCATAATAGTACAAAAATTGTCAAAACAAATATTTTCAATGAGAAGAAATATCAATTAAAATTTGAACACGTTTTCAATTTATTGTTTATTATTAAAATTAATTACAACTTAGTAAAATCTATATGTATTTCAAGAAAAAACATAAAAAAACAGTAACAAATATGCACAGAAGTACACTGCATCTTTGGACTCAACAGGTTAAAAATATGTTTACGAGTCGTAACATATATTTAACCAGGCATATTTTTTATTCAAAATAAAAGAGACAGTAACAAATATGTATGTATATTTCAAGTAAAATCTATATGTATTTTAAGGAAAAAACATAAAAGATAATAACAAATATACACAAAATACATTGTAACTCCTGACTGATCAACATGTTAAAAAGATGTTTACGGGTCGTAATTTAACAAGACATATTTTGTATTCAAAATAAAATAGACATTAAAAGTATGCTGTAGATAGTTATCATATTTTCAGAATATAGAACAATACAAAATTTGTCAAAATAAATAATTTCAATGAGAAGAACTTGTAACTAAATTTTTAGTGTTCTTTAACGTCATTTTATTGTGACCAAAACGGCCACACGAATCACATTTCACCTAAAAAAATAAAGAATACTAAAAATTATAAATGTTTCACTTGACCCTATTACATACTAGATATGAGGAGAATAAGACAATAATTTGAAGAGCTACTGTATATGTTCGACTTCAAAACAAACACAATTGCTTCAATTTTATCACCAAAGATTCTCTTTATATTTGTTCAATTTATTATATGTGAATCTCATTATATACCCACTCATAATTATCACATCCATCAAATATGAGTCTCACATTGATTGATTATACTATTTCACATGGAAAACATAAATTATTAAAACTAGATTTGACATTTAAGAGGCTTACCGGCCTTAATATACAACAAAGGACGAGTGTAATATATTAAAAGAGGATTTATATATCCACATATCCAAGATTTGACACTTATGAGACTTACCTGCCTCAACATATAACAAATGATAATTTTAATATACTAAAATAAGATTAATATATCCACATACCCAATGTACAAAACGTGATACATACATACATACATATATATATATATATATATATATATATATATATATAGAGAGAGAGAGAGAGAGAGAGAGAGAGACTCAAATACTTGAATAGGAGCTCAAATTGAAGAGGGGCTATCGATTCCAACAAAGGACTCGGTCGAGACTGAAAGAAGAGAAAAATCAACAAACATCTGAGAAAGAGAGAGAAGATGATTGAATTAAATCGTTCCTGGATAAAATATTACATGTCAGTTCAAAGTTTAATTGAAGATGTATCAATGAAGATCGTCAGAGGAGGTATTAATTCAAGGGAGGAGAGAAAATCGGAGTCGAAACTTGATTCACTTTTAGCTTCAGATTGACCGTCTCAAATTTTACTTTACCAATAAATGTTTTGGAATAGGAGGTTGAATGTGAAAAATCTTAAAATCTTTGAGTTGTTTATGGTGTTCATGGAGGTTAAAAAACGTAACAAAATTACATCTATGGAGATTATGGAAGATAAAGGTTGAGGAAGATGGTTTGTTGATTTTTCTCTTCTTTCAGTCCACCCTAAACCTTAAACCCTAAATCTTAAACCCTAAACCCTAAACCCTAAACATGGTTTTTGTTTTTGTTTTTTTTTCATTAGAAAGTTATTTAAAAATGGGCAAAATAGTAAGTTTAACAGAAATAAAAAATTACTAAACTTAAATATTGTCATGTTTACATATTTATAAATTAAGGATTATTATTACATATTATTGGATATAGAGAATTATTGACTACAATTTCAGTAAATAAAATAACCATCCACCCTCCCTTCCCAACTCAGGCCCGCCCCCTAAATCCAGCGCGTTATTCCGCTTCCCCACCCAATCCGCCCCCTCACCCCAGCATGCCCACCCCACCCAAAGTTCCAAACTCAACTCCCCACCCAAGCTTCCACCAACTCCCTCTCATTCCAGCCCAGCCCAGCCCACTCTCTTTCCCCTCCACCACCCATGCCCAGTCCAGTCCCACCCCCTTCCCACCCCAACGCCCAAACCCATGCCTCCTCCCCCACCAATCATTTTTCATTACACCCCATCATACTCCCCCATCTATTTCCTTTTTTTCTTTCTCATGAAATATATATATACACACATATATTATTTTCATTAATTATATTAAGTAAATTAATCTTTTAATTAAATAATCAATCAAGTTTTTAGTTGAAAAAAATCTCAACCATCCCAACTAACTTTCATTAGCGCTTCACATAAAACAAAATAAAAATAACCATGAAATAGAGAATGTCTGTGTGTCCATAAAACTTAGAATTTCAATAAACGACCATATAAATATGTTACACAATAAATGTAAAAATATAATAACATAAAAAATTTGTTATTTCAAGAAAACCCAAATAATATAAATATTCTAATTAAAAACATATCATAAATATACAAAATAGATGATATAAATGATTTAAAACATCATAAATTTGATAAAAAATCTAATATAGATTGTATGTATGACATATATTGTATGTAATATATACATATATATTTAATATATTACAAATCATATATACTAGTATATAGTATATAGGCCATTTTAGAGTTAGCAAGTTAACCTTAAAAATAAAGTAGTATAGAAATGACCATTTCTTATTTGATGATTTCTCTCTCTCTAAAATATCCTTATATTTCTATTTTGCAGATTAAATCAATATTGACACCCACGATTTTAGGAAATTTGAAGAGTGGATTTTATTATATAAACAACACTTTTTCGAGTGGATTTTATTATATAAACAACACTTTTTCGAGTTTAGGTGGCTGTTGTGGTTTTAATTCATTATTGTTTTCATTTTTCTCCCTCTACTTTCTGCCAATTAATCAATTGAAAATACACAATTTTTAGTGATTTTGGTGGAAGCTTTTATTGTGTTGCAATCCAATGTTTTTTGTCTACTCCATCCCATTATTTTTCTTCCAATTTTCCATTAAACTGGTTTACCGTGCCTCAGTTTGAATATTGTTTGGACTATTAATTGAGCCATTCATTTGATAATATTTCTTCCATTTATCTTTTTGAAGGATCCAACACTACAATGTTTTTTTTAAGATTTCGTTGCTTGCAAACAGTGAATTGTATGCTTAAAAACTGTAGTTTTTAAGTTGTTTAATTCATTTTAAACATTGAAGTTAAACAAAGTTATAGTCATTGTCAATCAAATAAATTGTTTTGGGTGCTGAAATTTTTGAAAAATTAATATGTGATGTTTCTTTTTTTTATAAAATTAGTTTAATCACATAAATTTATAAGTCACGGTTAAAAAAATAGTTTTTAAAAATAGTGTTTGATACTTCTTTAGAGTTTTCATTATTTAATTACCTATTAAAAAGTCATCTTTTAAATATTTCATAAATTTAAAAGTAGTTATGGAAGTTATTGGTGATTACATATTTTAAATATCTGATTTGGGATATTAATCCGTATATTAAATATCATTATTCCCTCTCATCAATGTTTGAGATTTCAATAATTTGTTCACTCCATTATTGTATATTCTATTTCTCCACATTCCAAATTTGGTATACATATTCCTTGCTTAATTATCTTTCTTTTTATTTCAGAGAACAAAATTGTGTTTCTTTTCATCATAACTATCAGTAATAATATATAACCATCTGCAATGATTGTATTAAATAAACGTTCATATAATATTAGAAGTATTTATGATCTTAAATAAATATTTATCTATCTTAAATAAATATTAATGCAATATTATTTGATGTAAATACTCTGTTCCTCTCCATTCAGGCAGCGTCCTTCAGCTTGGGTCAGACCAAATATAGGCTTGATCAAGTTGAATGTTAACGAAGCTATCGGTATAGGGATGTGCACGGGATAGGACAGAGACGATTTTTGGGCTCTTTTGTCCCGTCTTGATCGAACAGAACAATTTTTTTGGGTCACGTCTCGTCCCATGTTGGGGGAAAAAGCCAAGCGGGACGTGAAAGGTATTTTGGGTAAAAAAATGAAGGGTTAAAAATAAAAAATTAAGGGTTAAAATTGAAAATATTAAGAAAATAAAAGTGTTAAGCTATTTATAAAGAGACCAGGACGAGACGAAACAAGCCGAGACAAAAAATTTGGTCTTGTCTCCTATCCTGCCAAGAGAAAAAATCATGTCCCGTCTCGCCTGGTTCAGGATGGAATCTTGGGACGGGCATGTATTTCGGGACGGTTGTACACCTCTATATTGGCTGAACCACTTTGCAGTGTGAGGCATTTCCAGGGACTGTCGGGTGCTGGTTCTTGGAGCTTTTTGAAAGAAAATTGAGGGGGGGGGGGGGACAGACGTTTTGCTTGTGGAAGCTTGGGCTCTCCTCGAAGGCATATCCCTCGCTCGGGTTGAAGGTATGCAGGTGAATGAAATCAAATATGATTGTATGGGCTTAGTTAATGCTTTATACTCTGGTCCACTATTTACTCTAAGATTGGTACTCTTATTAAAGAATGTAAACATATTTTTTCTTTTTTTAATGTTTCGTTTTTCAAACACGTTCCTCGGGTTGTAACGGAGCGGCTCGTCGTTTTGCCCGCTTTGGGCTCTCTTCTTTAGAAACCTACTATTGGTGGGAGATAGCACCCCCCATTATTGTGGACCCGGATCTCCTCCTGCTGGGGAATCCATACATGAGGTTATGTTTGTGGAATCTGGGCTGTTCGGTTTCAAAACAAACGGTCCAATCCCCCATTTTCCCTTTTTACTTTTTCTGACACTTTTTTCCCTTTTTTCCTTTCCCGTCTTCTTGTTTCTTTCTTTCTCTCCCATTTTCAAATCTCGTATGAGAACGGACGCCCTGGATACAACATAATCCTATCCTGTTCACAGAACATGAGAGGATATATCTCCCATTGTTGCTGACATCTGTCTCTTGGAGTAGTTCGTATTTAGCGTTTGCTAGCTAGTTTGAAAAATTCATTCTAAATAATTGTTAATATCTTATCATTTTATTGTTAATGTATCTGTTAGCGTTTATATAATATATTGAATAAACGTTAATATCATATTACATTAACGCTTTAAATATCACATCGTATAATGAATAAATGTTAATATCATTTTAAATAAACGTTAATACAATATTATGTGTTATCTTAAATAAATGTTAATATATATTATCTGATTATGAATATATCGCTTACGTTTCATCTTAATATAAATATTATTTATAAATTTATAATAACATGACGTGCACTTAATATGAGATTTGTTATTAATTAATAAATATTATCATAATCATCCAAATTTAAAACAATTACTATATTTAAAATAAATAATTAAGAAATCTGAGTAGAAACATAAGATAAAAATATTATAAACAAATCATAAAAATTTAAAATCAAATTAAATAAAAGAATCATTTATGTACTTTAATTTTTTGTAAATCAACTCATAACTTATTATGACAAAAATGGCATATCTATCCTATTTTCCCTGCTATCTGTAAAAGGTCATATTAAATGATCCAATATTTTCGGTCCCATTAGCCAACATGGCCTAATTCGTCTAGAAACAAGTTTATTTGCCGTCTTCAAATATGACAACATGTATTTTTTTTGGATTGAGCAGATCTGAACTGTTAAAGTAGATCAGACGATCCAGATTTGGAACGGCTGAAAATCTGAATCCAACATTCTATGGATAATTTTTTGTTCCCGTAGTAAAGGAAAAATAAAGGGAAAGTTAACAATACTTTTTCACTACAAAGCCAAACCGTTCGATTCAAAATCATCCTATCAGATCAACGAATATGATCTTTCGAAGCATACAAAGAAGTTATCTGACCTATCATACACACACTGCATAATATAAATAGTAGTCGAGGAACTAGAAAACTAGAAAGAACAAGAAGTGACGCTCACACTCTCTTAGACTTCTCCCTCACGCTTCGAGGGTTTGCGGTGCTATTTTAGGGTTTTGCAGAACACTTTTTCCATTTCTAAACAGAAACAATGAGGTAAGATTCCCTGATTTACCTACTCTCTCTATATTGGTTGCGTTCGATCCTGTCCCTGATGCGTTTGATTTGGCTTGATTGTTTAATTATTATATGTCTGCGATTTTGTTTGGTGAAGCTAAGTGAAATGTTGCTATTTGATTGAAAGCTATATGTATAGGGTTTAATTCAAATGGGGGGGGGGGGTGTTGTGGCTTTTGTTTTGTTTTGTATTATTGAGTAGTGCGTTGATGTTTGTAGTCGTCATCCTGAGGTGAAATGGGCACAGAGGTTGGACAAGGTCTTCATTACTGTACTACTTCCGGACTCAAAAAATGCCAAGGTTAATCTTGACCCTGAAGGCGTTTTTAGTTTCTCTGCTAGTGCTGGAGCAGGTGACAATCTCTATGATGTGAAGTTGGAGCTCTTTGACAAGGTTAATGTAGAGGTAAGATGCCGTTCTTGTCTTTTTATCAGCTAGACTTGTAAATTTGTTATGGACATCGATGTAAGTTCTTATTCCTTGGTCTTATTGCCGGCACGGTCCATGTTAGGTAAAAGATGGACGACCGAGATAGGCAAAAGATCCAATATTTAGAATTGGAAAAATTTTATTAAATATTTCAGGTTTCATTTGGTCTTCGTCATTAGTTTCTTCATGTTATAGGAAAGTAAAATTAATGTTGGAGTGCGAAGCATATTCTGCATCTTGGAGAAGGCGGAAACTGGATGGTGGAAGAAGCTATTGCGTGGGGATGGCAAGCCACCACATTTCGTCAAAGTAGATTGGGACAAGTGGGTGGATGAAGACGAAGACGATAAGGGTAATTAACCATTAAACTATTTAATTTGACATTTTCCTATTGTATGTATAATGTATTGATGTTGAAGATTATGCATTCTTAGACTTATGTTCGTATCTGTTAATGAAAATGATGTTGTGATTACTTTCTGGTTTGACAGCTGCCGGTGACTTGGATTTGGGAGGAATGGACTTCTCGGTAAGCATAAAGCAGCTAAAATTAATCAACTAATTAATTTCTTTAAAATGTCCTTGTATTAATTCATTCATGTCGTACAGAAATTCGGTGGTATGGAGGGCATGATGGGCGGTATGGGTGGCATGGGAGGCATGGGAGGTATGGGTGGCATGGGTGGCATGGGAGGCATGGGTGACATGATGGGTGGCATGGGAGACATGATGGGTGGTATGGAAGGCATGGGTGACGATGCTGATTTCGATGATAGTGATGATGATGGTAAGTCATATATCGTGTATGATGAGATGATCATTCAAAATTTGGAAGTGTTATGACTCATTATTCTCACGGTGTTAATTGTTAAAGATCCATCCACATTATATGAAAAGGAAGAATGTTTCATGATGCAGTCCAAATGACTGAAGGTTGCCAAGATTATCTGTGTCATGTGTCTTTATAAATTAACAAAGTTATAGTATAAAGAGAATGGTGGCTATTAAAGATGTTAAGTGGTATATAAGAGTAAATGATACGTTTCTCCTGAGTCCTGACATAGTAGCTTGAACAGGATAAAATGCTATTTTAGTTCAATTTCTCTTGCGCAGTGAATTTTTTGTTCTGAACAGTAGCTATGGATACCACGCTTCATGGAAGAAGAAAGATAATTACATGTTCAATTATGATGGGTGAAATTTACTTGTCTTATAATGAAAATTTAGACAGCTTCTAATCTCAGTCGTTCTTTTGATCTGCTTGTCATGTACAATTATATTTTTACTTACGGTGAAATTAAACTCCTACCTCTCCTGCTATAATGATAATTGATAACATAACATGGCATAATATTTCCTTGTAGATCAAGAAGTGGCAAAGCCAGGAGAACAAGGCAGTGACAAACCCAAGACCGATAAGGATGTTGGCGAACCCTCGGAAGAGAAAAAGGAAGCTGAGCCGAGCACATGAATGTGGGAAGTTGGTGCCTTTTTAACTAAGGTTTTGTTGGGTTGATGAATATTCCACAGCCTCTATGGCTGTATCAGTGTGACTTTCTGAGTGATTTACAACTTGCCGAAACTTTCATCTCACTATAACATCATATTTATCACATAGGGAGGAACATGTTCACTTGGATATCGGGAAGTTGTTTCTTGTTTTATGTTCGACGGCCTGACGATTTGTCAACTTTGTCTTATTAATTACATTAGTGATCTTGATGAATGAGAGTTCTATATGCTATGTTTGATATTTTTAGCCTGTTTCAGTTACTGATGACATTAGGCCTGCAGCTGCCTCAGTACGAAAGTATTGAAGTATTTTATGTTAAGAATTCAACAGTATTTTCTGGAATTCATGATGCAAAATTTTCTTTGATTTTATCATGGTCATATGTGTTGGTGAAATTTTGCATGTGTTTACCATTTTCTCGTAAATGAGCCAAGTTTGGTGTGCGCAAACGTTTTAAAAAGTCTGTCTTGTCTTGAAAAATAGTCCCGAACGAGACGGGGTGAGATTTTTACTCTTGACTTGACGGAATTGGATGGGATTTTTATTTTTGACGAGACGTGATAAAAGTTTTTTGTTCCGATCGAGATGGGATATAGGACCAAATTTTTTATTCCGATTTCTTCCTGGCTTGATTTTTTATAAATAGCTTCACACTTATATTTTTTTTAAAAATTTGATCTTCAAACTTTTTTAATTTTGAATCTTAATTTTTAATTTTTGGATCTTTTTAATTTTTACTTAGAATATCCTTCCGGCTCGAGATTTTCCTTCAAAATGGGATAAGAATAAAAGTTGTCCCGTCATGGGCATGTCACTAGTTCGAGACGAGACAGAAAGACTAAAAAATTATTTGGTTCGGTGCACATCCCTAATTTAGGATGGGATAAAATGACTTAAAAATTGTTTGGTTCCGTGTACGTTCCTAGTGATGTTCGATATGAGAACTTGTGAATGGTAATATCTGAGCTGACTACTACTGTGGAGTGTGGAGAATACAAAGCTGTTCGGAATGGTGGTTTTTTTTGTTGTCAAAAGTTCAGAATCGTGGTCGGTTGGAACTATTTTGAAACGAATCAAATTCAAATATCTTTGGATTTGGTTATGTTTTTATTTTATTTTATCATCTTTTAGTGTTCTCAACGGAAAGGAAACCACCCTAAGTCAGGGTTTTTGACTTAGTTATCCATACGGATCAAAATTAGGAGTGTAACCTAAATCGTAAAAGCTGACCAAACCATGGTTCGGACGGTTTCCCTTGAGCTTACGGATTCAATCGGTTTAACAATAGGGAAAACCGCAGCGTGATTCATTTATAAGTTCTAAAGATATAAACCGCAATTGGTAAAGAAATAAAGTTATATAAACGACAATTGGTTTAACAATAGAGAAAATGGAATGTATGCTTCATTTTGCTGTTTCTAATTATATAAACCGTCGAAATCAAACCTTAGACGATTGATTTGATTCTATCTTTAAAGGATCTCAACAATCATTCTTTCATTTAGTTACAATGTCTTATATTAATTAATTTAATGATATTTTGAATCTTCATTATTAGTGAAATCAAAATGATTTTTAAATTAACTAGAAAATATTCTTTTTTTATCGGTAATAGGAGATTTTTTTAATTGGTTAAAATTTGTTACTTGAATTAAAATGACATTTGTGTTTTATTTCTTCAGATATTTTTTAAACAATCTCACTTGACTATTTAAGTGCCCTCTCATCAACAAATTCTTTTTTCAATTTTTGCAGTTATTTTTTTCTATCTTAATATATCGTCCTCTAGATTAAGATATATAATAGTTTTCTTCTATAGATTTAGTTCTATGATTTTATTCTCTCTAATATGTATGTGAGTCTATTTTATGATTTTCATAACATCTTAGAACTATAAGATTCTTTGAAACTTAAATTGAAAGATAAAAGCACTATAAATCATTTACAGACGTCACTTCAACTCTCACACAATCAGAAAAAATATTTTTTCTACAAATTATTTATCTTAATTCTAACTTTATCTTAATGTTTTTATAATGTGACACTTTGAATGATTATAATAACTCTTTTAATGATTGATAAATCTTATTTGCGTAAAAAGGAGCCCTCCTCTCTCTCTTTACTCAGGTGTCTGAAAGTTCAAGAGTTTGAAACAATGCTCAACCGCAAAGAATGACTGAACCCTTACGTTTTACGGTTCGGTTGCTTTCATACAGGACTTCGGTTCGGTTCGTTGGTGACGAAACCGCTACGCGCTCAAACGAAACGTCGTCTCGTGAAAAACGCCAATGTCGGAGGTTGTCGTGGAAATTAAACGCGGGAGAACAGTGCACGCCAATAGCCAGGGGAAGCAGTAAACCCTAATTGATGGCTAATGGGAGTTTGGGGGTTGTTCCTTATGGCAGACAAGTGCTGTCTAAGAAGTAATAGCAGTTGCAGCAATCTCTAGTTTTCTGTCAGTTTCAGTTGAGCTCAGACATCCCTTTCAGAGACTAACAGAGAGAGAAAGATAGGAGACATGGAAGTGGAGGACATGGATGTTGAGGAACTACCTCATACAGATGAGAATTCAAATGCGTCAAAGCGTCTCGGACTAAAGAACTCCATCCAGACTAACTTCGGTGATGATTATGTTTTCCAAATCGTGCCCAAGTAAATTTACTTTTTCTTCGGCTGACAATTTCTTCTTGAATTTTGCCTTCTTTTCGGTGTTTCTGAGTAAATTGGGGAACTTGAGTTCTGACTTTAGTACAGCGTTCTTTGTATTAAACCTTCCACAATTTTCATTTGGCTTTGTGCTGTTCTTCACTGGGTTGATGTACTCCGTTATTTATGCGCATTTGTCTTTCAGCGTTTTTATTTTAAATTTGTTCTCGTTTTCTGGGCACCGAAGCGGAAAGGTGAGTTGCCAATTTAGTTGATCGAGCTCCGTAGTATAAAATATCACGATTTCACTGAAACTTGTTTGTCACTTCGGTTTGTGCTGTTCTTCAATGAGTGTTTTGTGCGCCACAATTCAATTCTCTCGGCAATGAGGTTGTATTAATGTGATTTTTCCGCAATGATAAGGGATGATTGGACGTCAATGGCTGTGTCATTGTCTACGAACGCAGTGAAGCTTTACTCTCCAGTTACCGGTCAGTACTATGGAGAGTGCAAAGGTCACTCTGCACCCATCAATCAGATTTCTTTCTCAGGACCTTCGACCCCACATGTCTTACACTCTTGTTCTTCTGATGGAACCATTAGAGCTTGGGATGTGCGAGCTTCCCAGGAGGTCGAGGCTCTCAATTCTGCTACTTGGTTGTATTAAAGCTGATTAATATCATAAGAAAGCTTCTTTTTCTAATGCAGATAACGTGTATACGTTCTGGTTCTTCTCAAGAGATCTTCAGCTTTTCCCTTGGAGGGTCATCTGGCAATCTTCTTGCTGCAGGATGTAAATCTCAGGTGTAATATCTATATAGGGGATTTTATCTCATTGTACTTCATTTCTTACTCAATAGTGTCTTTGTTAGGACATATATAAAATTAGGATTCTCCCATCTAGTTTCCTAAGGATTGATCAAATTCTGGATTACATCTTTATGCTATTGGCATTCGATCGTTTTATCTAGATTCTCTTTTGGGATTGGAGGAACAAGAAGCAAGTTGCATGTTTAGAGGAGTCTCATGTTGATGATGTTACTCAGGTAAGTTTCGGTGCCTCTGCAAAGTATCTTATACATGTAGGACCAATGGCATTAATTATACTAAGTTCTTTAGTTTAATACTACATTCTTAAAATGCTGCTGATTGGCATGGGCTTGACATTAATCTCTTGCCAGACAGAAAATAATTATAATTCTTATTTCGTACAATCTTAATCAACATAGTTGATCATGGAACGAGGGCTAAGCTAACTTCCTCTTAATTGATAGGTCCATTTCGTCCCTGGCCGTAAGAGCAAGCTTGTTTCTGCTTCTGTGGATGGGTTGATTTGTACATTTGATACGGATGGAGATTTTAAAGATGATGATAATTTGGAATCAGTAAGCACAGGCCTCTCTCATCTCCTTTTAATTTGCAAAAACTTGTACTATCCTAAGTCGTGTTGATCTGGTTGAAGACAGTTTAGATTTGGCTGCAAATTCCTTGACGTTTGTGCATCAACGCAATCCCTTTCTTCAATAAATTAATGAGGTTGACTGCTGATAACAATTTAGATATATCATATCTGAATGTAAATAGTATTTGATTAGGAGTACTGTTTCTCAAAAGATAGGTCTTTCTCCTGCTCATGGCGTGTAAGCATCACTATAAAATGACATTTCTCTATCTAAGCATGGATTTAAAATTAAGTGAAGCAGGGGAATTTTGTTTTCATTCATTGGTCCAAAAATACTCTCACAACTCAGAGCATCAATTGTCTTTTATGCGAATCTCACTCGCTCCATTTGATGAGGTGGAGGGCCCTCCTGTCAATGCTTAATTTTAAGTGCTTAGTTCATAGTTCATAATTTTGTCTATTTACGTGTCATATGCATAGACTCTGATAGTAAAGCGATGGGGTATACAGGAAAAAAGGTCTAATATAAGATTTTCAATGCAGGCTTGGCCTCTTCATCTGTATTCTCCTGCATCAGAAAAGCATGATGCTGAAATTGTGCATATCTAGTGAGAACTTGTTTGCTAATTGCTTTGCTTAGATTTAGTTTCTTAAAATCTCTGTTTTGTTCTTAAAATCTCTGTTTTGTTCTACTTTCTCAAAGCAGTTGCGTACAGAGTCCCAAGTCTACTTTCTTTTTCTTTTTTCTGTTGAGCTATCTGGTCTAGAATTAGATAAATAAGTACTACTTATTTAAATCTTGCTGAAACTACTATATTGAAGTTATATAGAAAAACTTACTAGAGTTTACTTTGACATAATGTAGGTTATTAATGTGGGAACATCAATTGGGAAGGTAGGGTTTTTTGGAGAGACATATCAAAAGCTGTGGTGTTTAACCCATATTGAAACCTTGAGGTATATTTTTTCTTTATCAACTAGCAACTGTCTTAAACTTTTTGGTGAATTATAGTCTGTTTTCTTTCATCTGATAGTGTTTTATCACAAAGTTGATTGATTCGTGTATTAAATTTAAATACTGTTTACGCTACTGTCTTGATTTCGCCACCACTACCAGTTTAAGATTTGATTTTTATAACAAAGGCTTCCAGTTTAAGATGATTAAACAATACTTAGTTTTGTATATAATATTGAGTTGTCGTTTGTCGCTTTCGCTGTTCGTATTGGATGCTAACATATTTTATTAGCTTACAGTATTTGGGATTGGAATGAGGGAAGAAATGAAGCAAATTTTCAGGATGCTCGCTCATTAGCTTCTGAGAGCTGGACGAAGGATCATGTGAGTTTCTATTTCTTATTCAATTGGTAACCCCACTCCTTTTGCGTTTACGAGTCTGCATTACTATAAGAACTTAAAAAAAAGCTCGATATCTTTTCAAGATTAGATTGTATTCATTACTGTAAGAATGTAAAAAAAAAGCTCGATTTCTTTGAGATTAGATTGTGTTTTTAGAATTGTCTTGCATTCACCCCAAATTGCGCTTATGTCAACACGAATGCCTTATAACAGCTTGCTCTTTGCTCTGATAGGTTGATTATTTTGTTGATTGTCACTATTCAAGAGAAGGTAACAGATTATGGGTAATTGGCGGTACGAATGCTGGCACTTTAGGCTACTTCCCGGTAAACCATACCGGACTGGGATTAATAGAATCTGCTGAAGTAGTTCTAGAGGGTGGTCACATTGGTGTTGTTAGAAGTGTTTTGCCTATGTCAAGCATGCTGGGTGGATTTGCCCAAAGCCAAGGAATTTTTGGATGGTCAGGTGGTGAAGATGGCCGTCTATGTTGCTGGTCCTCTGATGATTCTCAGGCGACTAATCGGTCCTGGATTTCAAGCTCATTAGTTGTGAAGTCACCAAGTACTCGTCTGAAAAATAGGCACCGTCCTTATTAACGGCACTCAGATATATAAACGATTATGGAGTTCCATTTTGTTTTTTTACGTCATGTCACTGATATATTTACACCTCTCCCCTCCTAACGTTTTAATCTTTTTTCTTGTTCTTTTTTGAGTTGATGGGAATGAGAATCTGTACAAGTATGGATATCCTCAGAATTTTGCCTCCTTTATAGTTTGTAAAAATTGATCTATTTATCAATATATAAAGCAGATGAAATGTTAAAATTTGCTTTCAAATCTTATACAAGTCATTCTTCTGTAAGAAATAGTTTAGAAGTATGGAACAAAATGAAGATGGTGATAAAAGTAAACCTAACTTTTAGGTAGAATTAGAAATGATCAAACATGATAAGAAATTGACATAGGTTTAGTCCCTGCATAGATCTTTTGTAACTTGTAAACAAATGACTTTCACCATTAGCAAACAGGTAAGCTCCTGGGTACATTTTATATTGAAGAATGAGAGTTAGATGTAAAAGCAAAGCTAAAACCATCACAAGGACATAAAATACATAACTACAAACCTGATATAAAGACGACGTTTGAAAAGGAAAAAAGGTGTAGTAATGACTTGTATGACCAATTCTACATTTCTAGCATTCAAATTAAACCAGTGCAGCTAAATTAGACAACACGAACATGGTGAACAAAATAAACCAGACTGGCCTTTTCCATGGTGGGACCAATTCTACACGTCTGCAGGAGTAATGTACTAGCCACTCCCTCCCGCGTTGAATTAACCCCGTCCTCGTCCTCCACCTGTTACAATTAGCGAATTAGTTATTCAATTTAGTTCCGAGCTTAAATGTAAAGAGTCCATAAGAAAATACTTTCGTTTCTTTCAGAATAATTTTAACATCTCATCGTGTTGCAGTTGAAATGTTGCTCTCCAGTAAAGAACAAGCCATAGAGATTTAGGGTCTGCAACATATGGAGTTACCTCTGCTTCCACCAGTCCTTCCACCTGACCCACTCCTGCCACGGCCTCCACCTGGACCCTTAGTACCAGCATCATCTAACCCACGCCCTATTCCTTTTGGTTGTCGTCCGCTGGGAAGATCTTCCCTGCCTCTTCCTCTTCCTCGCCCTACCCCAGGTGGTCTTCTATCTGAAATGTCAATGGCAAGGAATATCATATCAATATCAAATTTCCACTCTGCTGACAATATGTATTTCATTCGCACTGCGCAAATCTTGACGGGGGAAAGAAATATTCAATTGCAACAAAAATGATCTTTAGTGATGGTTAATCTAGACATATTGCATCTGCAGCTCCCCAGGCACCTTTGAGAAATGCATAAATAAAGCATACCTGAGCGGCTCTTGGCTTCTTCCTGAACTTTATCAATAACCTGAGAAGAAAAAGAAATAATACAAAACAAACAATATGAATCACTCCATCTCAAACAGTTAACTATAAGATCCTATGACAAGTCAAACATTGGAAAAGAGAGATAATTGAGATAAAGCAAATATAAAAGATAAACAATGGTCTAAGCGTGTCTTAACTTACTTATGTCAGAAGGCAGAAAGAGCAAACATAAGTCATCCACTAGAGAGGTAACGAGAACAAACAATGTAATCGACAAGCAATTATGAAATAAATTGAAGACACGAATCTTGAGCAACTAGTTTTCTTCGGTATTCAAAAGAAGTAAAAGATGCAGCTTTTGATAGAAGAAGCACCCATTAAACACAAGTTATGGATGCATCAGTAAATCTGAATGCAAGCCATACAAAAAGAAAGATGTTTTGACACAACTCCAGCTGCTTTTATGAATACCTCATCAGGAACTCGAAGATATTTGATTGTATTCCCACGAATGTAGCATTCAGGCATTCGCCAAAATCTATCTCCGTCCTGCATTTAATTGTACAAAAAACTGATTAGCAAGCATATATAGCCAATATAAATTCAATTATCATCCAACACCGAATAAAAGAGCATGGATGCATCCCTCAACCCCAACCCCAAAATTAGACAACCCAAAGAAAAGAAAAACTAAAGAAGAGAGCAAAAAGGACAGGCATGTATGACCTTAGAGGTGCAGATAACTTCACGGAGATGGATGTTCATCCAAGTATCACAGTTGACTAAATGTCCATTGTAAGTCTCCCCATTTTTCAGTTCCACCAACTGTTACAACATTACAACTACTAATTACATTAAGCAAATTATAAAGATAATCACAGGGAGAACGTGAGCCAGTGAGAAAATTATTATTACAGAGATGAAGTTCTTACCATTGGATGCCCTTGAGCCGTCTTCAGAAGCGAAAGAGGAAGCTAACGAGCCAAAAAAGGAAGAAGACGCAGAGAAAAGTTAAAGAGACGTGAAGTATTAAGCATTAATGACAAAGTAAGTACTCGAATAGCAACAAAAAACGCAATTTTCAAATCAAAACAAATGAAAAGAATCATGTTTTCTTGTTTGAAGACACTTGTTAGCCATGTATCTCAGCTTGAATTCCAATTCTATACCATTCAAAAATCGAGAATCAATAAAATTAACGGAACAAGTTTTTTCTTTTCCTCGGTTTTCCAATGGAAGAAACTAAGTGAGACGAAGATATACCATCTTTTACAACACAGAGAGCAGTCACACGATCACACAACCTGGAAAAAATAAAACTTCAGTAAGAGAAAAAGAGGAATAAAAACAATTATAATATGGAAACCTAACAAGTCCGTCCAACAGTAGATGCTAACCGCAAGAGAATATGAATAACAAAAACCAAATGAAGCTAAGAAGGTTTGAATTAGTAGGATTGGAACCCTAAAAAATGGAAGAGAGAGTAGGAAGTTACCAACTTGAGAAGGTTGAGCGCAAAAATAAGGAGCTTGTTCGGGTTGAAAAACTCAGCTTCTTGCCGGGAGTGATCGAGCGGGTTTTTGCTGTCAGCTGTAACGAGCAAAGGGTTTTAAATTACAGCTGCGAGGAAACAAACATTGCTAAAATATAAATTTAAATGACACCCCTGCGGCTGCGGTTCACATAATTACTATATATATATATATATATTTATTTTCCATCAATTTGTCATCAATTTTACTCTTTAAATTCTAATTTTTTTTAAAGTTGAGAAACAGCATTGCATAGGCCAATGGAAATAAAAAATGATTTTTATATTTTTATGCTGATTTTATGAAAATGCAGGGAAAAAAGATACTAAATTATATATTTTTAGACCATGATATAGCATTTAAACATTGAGATTAATATTTTCTAGATTGCAGTCTAGTCATTAGAACATGGTGCAGAAGACACGTAGGGAATTTTCAAATAAATGGGCAATTTAGTCTTTTAAAAAGCCAACTATTCTTAGAAATACACTTAGGTCCAAATTCCGTTTTTCATCTCACGGGTCTACTGTGGAAAATTCTCTTAAAAGTTAAAATTTACTTCTTAATCTATTTAAAGTTTTATTTTAAAAATTCCATTTAGAATGATTTATTTGTAGGTTACCTTGCTCGTTTTAGAACTACCCAAAATATCTTCAATAACTCATACAAGCCATCTATTGTTGTTTGCCCAAAACACATCACCATCTGAATCTATTTCTAATTATAGCACGTAAGAAAAAAGACTGAAAATAATGAAAATCATCCTATCGATTTATGACACATGAATTGTAGAAAAATCTTTACTTAGACTTGGGTGAAAGGAGAGGGGATGGCGAAATTTTTGAATTGGGGATGGCAAAATTTTCAAACCTTTATTTATTTTAGTTCGGTTTAAGCCTGGTGAGAATAACATTGGGGTTGGAGATGACGAAAATGACACTGAAGAGAGACAAATAGTAAGGGTACGTGAAATGTGAAATAAGAAAAGAGAATCAGAGAAGAGAAGGGAAAGGCAAAGCTTCAGTAGTTCACCCCACTTTTCCGCATCAATGAACAGTTCCTACACAAGGGTTTCTGCTTCCCAACTGTTAGTTCAAGAAGTGCTTGTTTGATTAATCTCATATTTACCAATAATTGGTTCCAAATTTACAAAAGGATCTATTGTATTCAAGCAACTAAAACTTACAACATATACAAATCAAGTACTTGAAGCAGAGATGGAAATGTACAAGAATATGAAATCATAACAAAATAAGTTAAAACACACTAAATGCTGTGTACAAGCATGGAAAGCAGATCAAAAAGTCAGTCTGCATCATTTGCATCTAAGTTTTTGTGAATGGTCGTCAAGTCCACCAAATGACGCATTGTCGGCCTCCCGTGTGGGCAATTCCAAGGAGACTTGAGGTCCGTCAAATGCTCCAGTATCTGTTACAGTCAATCATTTCCGTAACTATAAACAGTTTCTAGAGGTCAGATGGAGAAGCCACATATGACATTTTCAGAAGATAATTTGATTGAGAAATGAACACACTTTGTATGAAGCATTTGTTTTTTACACGGTTATTTATTTACCTTCTGCATCTCAATTCTTCCAAGAGGATCTCCAATCATAACAGACGATCTGCATGCGCGTGAGGCCAGCATTGCACGGACTCTGGAAGGGCAAACGGAATCAGAAGAGTCCATCTTGTAACTACCTATTATAGCGCATTCCTCTTTGCTATCAGCAAGTGTGGATATCAGGTCCTTCACATCTGTTTAGAAGAGATTCCAACAGTTAACGTTTTATTGCATCCATTCCTACTACGAACTTTGTAATATAATGATAATGCATATTGCATGTAAGATATCTGCTTCCATATGATGAAGCAACTGACTGGCCTTATCATCTAGACCACATAGTAACACAAGCGAAACTTTTTTTTACCAGTAAAGAGATATTGTATTATTACCCTTTCGATTGTTAGAAAATCACCCAATTTCACCAGGTTGTCCGTGGAGCCATACTCCAACTCAGCTAAGATTTTATGATGGCTAGGATAGACTTTTCAAATATTTGAAGCATATTATCTTTTTCCTCACCCCATCTGTAAGAGTAAAGCTTCCTTTTCTATCGGTAAATGTATAAGAGGAAAGCTTAAAGCTTATTATTTATATGATTACTACGTTTTTCATTATCCTCCACTAGAATCCAGATTCATCCATAGAGAAAATCCAGCCTATTAATAACAAATCCCACATAAACCAACAACCGTAAAACATGTCTTTGGAATCATAAATTGAAAGACATGGAATTTAGTAAAGAATGGACTACCTTCAACGCCAAAAGTAATATTTTTACTAAAAGGGACAGCCACTAATTTAAAGCGGTATCCAGGTGGAGCATGCATGTCCTCTTCCAGCATAAATCCATTTTTCCTGGTATAGGAAATAATAGAACGGAATGCTATCAAAATTAAAAAGAGCAGCAGGACAAAAAAGAAAAAGTCAATCTTGAAGCAATAAAGATATGTGAGACTGAAAAAAGAAGTAATAAAGATATGCAAAGAAAGCAGTACATTACGTAATACCATTTCATTTAATTAAAAAAGTTACAATTGAGTTTAACCTTCTAGTGCTGAAATGAATGTGATAATGCTAGACTAAAGGACGAAAAAGATTGCGCTTAAGAAATCTGATCTTAATACATGAGAAGGGTCTCGAAGATGGTGACTCCATCTCGTGTAGAATTGATATCGGTAGTTGCAAGAAATTTACAAACTTAAATAATATATAAAGCTATATAGACAACCATAAATTCAATGGCCAATTGAAAATGTAAATTTTCTTCTAGAGGGGATTGCCATAGAAAGAGATGAATGCGAAACTCTTTTATGATAATTATTTAGAAAAATAAATTAAGGAACCAATCAGAAACATTTCACACAACTTCATTTCCAAATATTTATAAAATGAATTTCTTTACAGAAAATTCCAGCCAATAAGCCAAATGAAAGCTTGGTAAAGAAATGAAAATATAACATGAGAAAATCTAAAATAAGAAATGAGAGTAAAAAAAATTCAGATGATGTTAAAACCTGATTATGTCTATGTGCATTGATGCCACTACCTCTTCTTCAGCAGACAACTCCAACCTTAATGGCCTACAAAAAGTGGTCAAAGACCCTCAGAAGCAGAGCAAAATGTAAAGAATGAATGAAAATTTATATGTAATAGACCGTACTCAAGCTTTTCATAGTATAACAAAATTTAGCAACATGCTGTGCCTGCACCTAAAATATTTAGACCAAATGAAGCTGATGGTGGAGAAAAGGTGTTTTTCTTTTAGTTTAATCTTAGTTTTTAGTTTTTTATTGTGGATATTCTGTCTGCAGAGAACGGACAGTCTAAAGCAAAATAACATATTCATATATCGAGTCAAGATCACAATTCCACTAAAAAGGACATTACTAAAATGCCTAACTGAAATAATAAATCCCAATTAGACCTAACGTGCTATTCTGACTGCTTAATGAACTTGGGCACTCTTGGCTCTCCTATGTAGACCCTGTATTTGTCCTTTTCTCCTGCGTCACCAACCTCTATACAAGGATTCCTCCTAACGATCAAGAGATAAGAGTCCCATCATGGTTGAATCCTATAACTCCTAAACAGTGTCCCAGATATATATTAGTGTGATTTAAACTAAAAACATATAGTGATCTGTTCACTGCTGCTAGGTTGATTGAACTTCAATGCTCAGGTGAAAGGCCAGTTGGAGTTGGACAATTAAAAACATTTCAGCTTCTCGGGGGCTTGAAATCTACTGAGCCCCAAATTGTCTAACCTCATAAGTCCACATAAGAAGTGGACTATCTAGCTTATTTTCTTTTTCTTCAGCTTTCAAGTAGTGTTACAGAAAAAAGAGATTTCCTCTATAATCCTAGCCTACAGGAAAACTAAAGAACCTATTGCCCAACAATTCAGTTAAATAAAAAATGTCCACCCAAAGTAACATCGGTTGCTTCCACTTTTATCCAATAAGGATAAATGTAATTATGCAAAAGAGTCCAGGCCATCTCCACCAGAACTATGGTATGTTGAAATTTTATTGTGCGTGTTGGATGATGCCAAAGACAGTGATTGAAAAACTGGGAGTTGGAGAGGGGTGAGATTGAATCAATTCCATAGTTTGGGCTGCAACTCCAATTTATCTTTTTTGGTCATGATGGTTGGGCTGAATAATCACCATCAAAAACCATGGAATTTAAGTGAATAGGTTGGCTTGGAGTCTGAAAATATTTATCCACGTCGTTGCTAAATGTTTAGTCAACATTGTGATCCTTCCTTTGTTTTAACTCTCTTTCTGCCTAGAAACTCCCTGGTCTCTTGGACATACCCTCTATGAAGTACTTTGACAGTAGTCAACAATTTAAACATGCAAAAGATGATTCAGAAATAAGTTCCTCCTATGTTTTTGCCAAAAAGGGGTACATTGCGGTTACTAATAATCCTTTTTGCCATTACTATCTTAAGCCAACAATGCAGAGACATAACTACAAATACCTCTATATTCTGAGAAGCACAAGGAAACTAAGTAAGAAAAATTAATAAATGAAGGAAAATAGGTCCTCACCGAAGCAAAGGCTGTTGGTTTAAGATGGTCGACTGTGCCAGTCGCTCAAAATTGTACTTCTCATCAGCAGCGTGCTAAAATCAGACAAAACAGGGTCAAGAAACCAATTTCCATGCAAACAAAGATCCAACCACAAAAGCATTCACATAAATATATCTCTGTACGAGAGAACAAACTGATGCTGAGAATTAGCAATAGTTCATAACCAAGTACCTGATCAACAATAAATAAATCCTTATCTAACTTCCCAATGATAAATCCAAGATTGAATTGTCCAATTACCTAGAAAAAGAAGCAGATGTTAGTCATTTCCAGTATAATGAAAACAGAATGTGCATGCATTCATCACAATTTAACCACCAAGTTACAGGGTTGAGATCATTTAGAGGATTTAGGATGTGGCGAAAAATGCTACTTTCAATTGGAAAAAGAATGTGCAGAGATTAAAGTAGTTCAAAACCTAGCCAATTTTCATGTTGTCAGAAACAGAAGCCAAAGCGAGGCCTAATTTGTCTCTGAAATGAGGTCACTCAAAGTTTCAAACCAATTCAGCAAGAAACAAGACAACTTAGTAAAAACCTAGATTCTACAATAGCGAAGGATGAGAACAACACTTTCCACTAGATACCCTAGCCTTTCCAAAGGGTAGGACAAAAAAGGAAACTATGAAGGGATGAAACGTTGTCAACAAGGCAACAATAGAGAACTACTGATCTAATGTTGAATTTTTTAAAAAAGAAATTGCATCTATAAATTAGCGGCCAACAACATCCATGGCATCTAGAAATGAGCAGCCACTAATATCCATTCTTTTTAACTTTTGATTTTTAATAATATACAAAAAACAAACCTTCATTCTACCAAAGTCTTCCTTTCCAAAAAGTCTTTCCAACTCATTAGTAGCTGCTGCTAGAGCCCTTGCTTTTCGCTCGTCATTATCCGACTGAGAAAGCTCCAGGGTTGCAGCAGCATAGCACCTGCAATAACAAGATAATAGCGTTGAATTCAATAAAAAAAAAAAGATGATAGCTGTAATAAGTCCTTACTTTAATACCGATGAAAAAAAAGTCCTCTGACTTTAATAAAAATCTGTATTTTACAGACCTCTTCCTCACTCCACATTTATTACCGCCTAATTGGATTCTTGACAGCCTCTGTTGTCTCCGTGCCTTTAGGCTTTGGAAACAAAAATGCAAGGTGGACATTATGTTTAAACCAGTAGAAGGCCTGGGAGAATCAGTAAATAAACCAGACGAAGGTGTCGGTGGAGGAGTGGCATCTGAAAGATCTTCGGAGATATTGTTGAGATCCTTGCCAGGTGTAGCCGTTAATCCCACTGCAGCAGGAGACAACACACTTTGTTCTCCTAATTCCTATAATGATATAGTTAGCAGGCATACATGGCAAGTTGAGGTAGTAAATACTACATCCATGGTCCTCTATGAAAAACTCCTACCCCTTGACAAAGGTTCAAGAGGAGCAATAATGATAGTCTCATAAGAATTCACAAATTACACCCAAAACCAAATGCATCATGCTGGAACATAATCTGGTTCAGATACCCATAGGTTTGATAGACCAAGTTTTTTAAAGTATGACTTTATTATTAAAAATTTATTGTATAGAACTTTTTTATTAAATGATATAGCTGTATTACACTTTTATGGTACATAAGATAAACTGTCGTAATATATTATATTAAGTACAATGTACCGTACAAGATATGAACAAATTAATATCTATGTAAATTTTAGAAGGAAAAACTTATAAATTAATTTTATTTAATATCAATATATAACAAGAATAAAATCAGACTAACATTAAAAAAAGTAAGAAAAACTCCCTCACATTGACTGTTTTACAATCACTCCCTACACAATTTTTCTTGTTTGCTAATTTAGTACCGCGCACTTTAACTTTTGCCATGAAGTCCCTACACAAAATCTGCTAGTTTTGACAGCTCTCACCTAAAAATGTTCAATTTTTTTTTTCCAAAAACCATTTAATGCAAAATCACCCAAACAGAATTTTAATTAGTAATTTCATATATAAATAAATTTTGATAGGATGATCACTTAATATAGTTCAGAAAGCACGAGCGACATTGCAATTAATCACCGTTGCTCTCAATACCAATCCATCATAACATGTTACGTTGATAAAAAGTCTTATCTTCACTTTCACAAACATGTCATCGACAACTTTGTTTTTTCATGAACTAGTTAAGCCAGAAGGAACAAGTTCATAAAAATGATGCATAGTGATTGAGCCACATACCGGTCTAGTTTCTCCACAATTAGTATTGCCAATTTCATTGAAGCTGTCTGCTTCAAGATTTTTCCGTGCATCTTCATTCCCCTGTTCAAAATCAACATTAAAGTCGATAACTGGGGATTTTTTATTTGCAGCAGGCATTTCAATATTCCTTTTCTTTATTTGATCAACAAGATTTTTATTCCTAAGGATTGGCATTTCAGACAACGGTGTGCAGACATCTTCCTCCTTTGTCTTATTTACTGTACTAAATTTGTTAAGTAATGATTGAACATAGCTTGATCGGATTCCAGTCTCAATTGAACTTCGACGGGAACGAGCATCTTTGTCAGATTTCATGCTGTTGAGGTGACTTCTTTGTTCACTTTGACCCTCTACAAGAGTATTATTAGCCTTCTTAATGCCATGCACTCTAAGAGTGAAGTCCTTCTTCATCAAGTTTCCTTCACTTTCAGCCTTGTTCAGAGGAATATTGTCTTCCATATGTTCACTAGCATGAATTTTAGAATTACCACCATCTGAAGATAGTCCTTCCATGAACAAACTTGATTTTTGACCAGGAGAACACAACTCAAAGCTATCAGCTTTGGCAGGCTCCTCAGCTCTATTGACAGAATAAAAGGTATTACTTGGAGAATAGATCTTCTGTAAACCCTCTCTTAAGGCTTGTAATATTGAAGTTTCATCAGAAAAAAATACTTTTCTCTTATTAGGAGTTACATTGACATCACATGAGGTAGTTGGGATACTAAAATTCATGACCGCAATTGGATATTGCCTGGAATTTGAGCCTCTATATAGCTCATTCACTAGCTTGCCAACTTTTGGCATATCCACAGGTCGACCATTTACAAAGAAGAATTGTCTATCTCCTAAATTACGTCCACTTCCCTGTCCAAACTTGGATAGAAAACCATCAACTTTGCAAGTTTCTGATATGCATACAGTCACAGGCTCCAAACAGTTGAAGGTATTCATGCCAAAAACTGAGATGATATTATCTTTAAGGGAGGCACCACCTTGTGTCTTGAGTACCACAGACTTTACATTTTTCCCAGTTGTGTTGGTGCAGACTAACCGAACTCCTTTTGCTATGAGGGCATATGCCTGTAACATTAAAACTAAAGAAAATAAAAACAGCTACTATGCACCCTCAGTAACCATAAATGAACCTAATGCTACAAATGATCAGCAATATCTCTAATAAGAACAAACAGTTTAACTTCCTTTTTATTTTCTACAGTGTAAGAATATTAGTATAGCAATAAGATTTCAACTACATGTCCATCTTATAAGAGAAAACCACGTTTGCAATTAAAGTTCCTGCACATATTCCAACCCCTAGTCTAACCTCTAATTAGCATGTTACCAGCATACGTCAACCTTCATTACCATTGGCTGGTATTAGCATCACCTCCACCAATGCAACAACCATGACAGTATTACTGCCAGTTAACACTGCGTGTCGATTGCACTATAACCACTTAACTAATCTTCAAATGCCACTGGAAGAATCAAACTTGAGCGTTAAAATATAATATGAATATAAGTCCGAGTTCCTAAAGTTTAAACCAACTGAACTTCATTCCAGTTGATCCCATTAAATGTACAGTACTGGAGGAAAAATGCTTGATTAAAAATATGTGATGTGATATGTAACTGTCCCATTAGTATAGCCAACATATGGTTAATAAATAGAACCATGAGATCACGATACTTGCAGCAAATAGCCTCTCAGTTTCATCCATTTGGGACTCATCTCATTATTAATGTACCCTAGTAAATCTAATTTCTCATAAAAGCAGAATATAAAACAATTGGATAGGAGGATAAGAGGTGTTATCCATCCTTGACTTCATATCCAATGTTTCTGGCTTCACCTCTCTTATACATAAAGGACATTCATGCACAGAACAAAGGTTGTGCATTGCCAGACAGTGGAGATAAATAAGTCCATAGAAACTCACATTCAATAACGATATAAGCTTCGCATATTCCTTGCGGATGTTGCGACTAAATTCTCTGCTTCGCACTGGTAAATTAGAAAACAGTTTCTTAACAGTGACAGTTGTACCAATTTGACGTGCTGTCTTCGTTTCTGCAACTAACGATCCTGAATGGTCAAAAGTTAAGTGTGTTGCAACTGACTCACTTTTCGTCCTTGTTTCTACGCTCAAGTACCCCAAAAAGCAGAGGGAACTTAACGCCTCTCCTCTGAAACCAAATGTGGTCAAAGATTGAAGATCAGGAAAATCAGCTAATTTTGAAGTATGATGCTTAAGTGCAAGCACCTGCAATAGTTCAAATCAAGAGCTAATCATGGACCAAAGACACACATATTACAAAATTAGCCAACAATTTTATTCAATAAAGGAAATTTTGAGCTTTACTGTGGCTAAAGACTGAGTGTAAGCTCAAAGGTAACGTTTTCTCAAACGAAAGAAACAGATCCCACAAGAACAAAAATGGCGTGGGAAAATTGCGACAAATACTCAAGACCAGTCTAATACACTTCATAGGTGAAAGGACATCGTGTTCAAGCATGCTCTGAGAAAGTTTTACGGAACTTGAGAAATTGAAGAATTTTCAGCAATATGAAATAAACTTAGCATCTAATTAATTGGAAATAACTGAAGCTTCATGAACAGTAGAAAGATTTAGCAAAACTCGGATATCTCAATTCACTGGCAACTAAGGCACCTTGAAATTACTGGGAGAAATCCCACATCCATTATCGATGACCTGGAACCATTCTTCACCGTACTCTTTCAAAGCAATTTCAATGCTCGTAGCACCAGCGTCCAAGCTGTTCTCGACCAACTCCTTGACAGCCGATGACAAGTCAAGAATCACTTGCCCCGAGCATATTTTGTGAACGACGCCCTTGTTTATGGATCTAATGATAGGGGAATCAGCTGCATTTGCCCCTTCCATGAAACCCCAACTGATTAATCTCGCGTCAATGCGGCAAAATTTCTCTGTAAAATTAAGGAGACCATGAGAGAGGAATTAACCAGACTACATGAGAAATCCCCAATTCTAAAGTGAGAATATCTAGAGTGAGAACAAACCACAATTCTAGTCGACAGATTTTGCCGCCAAAAAAAGAAAAAGAAAAACTGTTGAGAGCGCGAGATGCTCTTTTTCTTGAAATCTGATTAATTAATTACTTTCTGCCGTAAGCGGTCACTAACAACCTTTTTTTAATTAAGAAAGTGATTTGGTGAATTTTTTGTGATTTTTAAAAAGAAAATTTGTTTGGAAAGTAAGTAAAATATCAAAACTAAGAACAGTTTTTGAGAACGTTTTTCTCATTAATTTAAATAGGGAAATTTTTGTAGAATAGATAAGTTTTGAGAGGTTGTTTTAAGAAATAATAGTTTTTTAAAAATTTTAGATAAATAATAAGTTTTTTAATCTCTCAATAATTTTTTTTACTAAAATTACTATAATCTATATATGATGTATTTAGTGATTTTTCAAATATATCAGAAGTACATAGATGATATACCGATTTGAAATTTGATTTACCATAACCATTATAAATTTAAAATTTGAGATACTGATGGTTTTTCAGGTATATCAGATGTATTGATAATGTCATTAATTTGAAAGAATATTTCCTAAAAAAATTAGCTGATATTAAGAAAAATATACTCAATCATTAATTATCTCATAATTTAAATTAAAAAAAATCAATAAAATAATATTTGAATTAGAAATAATTAATTACAAGATTTTTAATTAATTAAAATGAGGCAACAAATCAGATTACGAAATATGTATATTCAATGTTAAAATCGTCAGACTATAATTTTATCAACAGATAGATTGATGACGTGGTAAGAAAAATTGTCTATTTATCTTTAGTTTGAAAAAAATCGATATTTTTAAATTGATTTTCAAAACTTATCTATTTAGTGACGATGCTTTTAAAAAACAGAGCAGCTTGTTCCTTTTACCTCTGTCTCTCTCTTTCTTTTTCATCTCCACCATGGGATGACTTACCTTGCTTGCCATGGCTAAGAGCTAAATTAAATTTGAGGATGATTCATTGAAATTTTCACTGAATTAAATCTGAGGATGATTCATCGAAATTTTCTGTGTGTTGGGTATGATATTTAAAACACGGCAGTTTCATAAACATTGAGAAAATTTCTGCCAATGGGAAATTGAATCAAAAGGGATTGAGATAGATAAGGTGGGGTGAGGTGACGGTGGGAGATGGAGGCAGAGAGTAGGTAGAAGCTTGGTTTTGTTGGCCCTTTTCAATAATCTTATAAAAATTTTGCAATAAAATTTTATATCCTGGTGGTTTGTGAGATGTGAGATTAAAATTATATGATATTTTTTATGATTTATATTATATGTAAATTGAAATTGAATGAATTTAAGATGATTTGTATGATGTGTAAACTAAAATCTCCTGAATCTTAAGTTTAAACTAAATGTGTGATTTATTTAGATTAAATGAATTAACTTTTTTGGTAAAGTAAATGTAATAAAAATAAAAATTATATTTTTAAATTAAAAATTAAAATGATTGATGTGACATGTAAAAACTAGGAAACAATTTTCCATCACACTCATCTAAATATTTTTTTCTAAACGTCTTTTAATATATTTTTCTTAAAATAATTTTTAGAAAACTCTTTTATAGAAGCAATTCCACGTATAAGTTTTTTATTTACCAATATCTTCGTTCTACTATTTTTTGAAAGTTGATACATCTACATCTCATCGTTTTTTCATTTAAATATTTATGAATTTAAGTATGAAGGAGATCTCAACTTTTATAGTGAATTCAACATCTTCTCGTCTCTGTTATTGTAAAAATAATGATATAATCATTTTGTTAAATAAGATTTCCTCTACTTAATAGATAAGGATTTGTTACTAACTGGGAAATTCTTTCTCATCTTCAATTGAGGTGATTGGATTTGCAATAATTCATTGTGAACATAAAAATGATCTTCTCTATTAATATACATACACATAAGAATCTATGACAAAAGTTAATACACATCACAATTTATAAAATGAAGAGAATATAAAGAGTAATATTATTTAAAACTACTATAATATTATAATACACGTGGCATGAGGTAATTCACACACATTGCATGGCATAGAATACTTATTGTTTTTACATCAGCAAAAAATGAGAAGTCTATAGTACAATTAATGTACTTACTATGTAGATGGATTGAAATTGAATCTTGGATCATTTTTTTGTACCCCACATAGAATCGTTTGAAGGTGATTTATCCCTCGTACATTACAGTAATCGACTGTAGCGGGATCCATTGAAAATTGGGATTTTTTGTACTTTAAAGTTATTATAGAAATTTGTTTAATATAATGTAATTTTGAACTTAATTTCAAAACTATGACACATCACACAAACTCATTTTTATAAAATATGAGTTTGTGAAGGATATAGCTCCAACTCACTGGAAATCGTCTTTTACAAAGACAAGATGATTTCACTCAAACCCTCTTTTAACACATACCCGTGTAAGTTAGTATCATTTCCCCATTGTATTTCTCTCTTCTCCCTTTTCGGTGACCAAGCTTAAACCTCGGGTATACTTTCTAATTGATTTAATCTCTTAAATTTAATATTCAACTATTGAGATTGTTCATTTTTTGTGAATCTTATATGATGTGTTCTATCAAATTTGTAATATATCTCTCAGTGTTGCACCTCTCAAACCCTAGATTTCTAACCATTCAATATCTCAATTTTTTTGTTCAACTCTTGAATTTTTTATTTTATGAACGTTGTGTTCTACCAAGTTTTATAGCTTTTTTATGGGATGATGATTGATATTGAAATTTTATAGCTCGTGGTATGTTTTTCTCAATTTATGTGTTGATTGAAATTTTCAATTTCTAAAATTTTATTTATGAATGTGTTGAGGGGTCTAAAATTTTAGTTAAAGTATGAATTTGTATATTTATTGTTGAATTCTAGATTTTGTTATGGACTTTTCTGTATTGTTAGTAGGTTGACTAATAGGGGAAAGACTTATGGTAGTTTTATATTACATGAATGGTGATACCGTTGATGGTTCGTATGGAGTTTATTATGATCATCCTTCAATTAAGGAAATTGTAATTCATAAGGATAGACACTTGGTGAGCTCTATCGTACCTTATGCGAAGTCTTGTCAATTGCCCACCTCAATAGACAGACAAACTCCAGATCAGGTAACACTATTTTATTATGTGTATGCAGTTTTTGGATTTGTCATATTATTTATATATGTTTTTATTTGTTATATGCAACATTATAATGATATCATCCACACACTTTCTGGTATTGCAATATGCACAAATGCATATGGCAAATTGTCTCTCCCTTTATTTGCTTTCATATAGCGGAAAGACGTCGACCCGATCGTGTTTTATGATAAATTGGTATGATTTAATGTGTGCTTGAGCCATGTAATATCGAAAAATGGTTGCATGATATTGGCTTGAGGGGAAGACATGAATTACATTGAAGCGTCCAACATTAGACATTCATTCAGAGATGGTTGAGCGTATAACACACACTACTAAGGGGGGAAGTGGACAAAGATGGACACGACAACTCATACATATTATGATATCAGAAAATCATATGACGATACATAACTCAGCAGGGAGCCTTATATGACTTATTTGTATTTTTCAATAATTTATGCAATTAGTAGGTTTAGGGTTATTTAAAAAATAATTTAAACATCTTTTTATCTATGCAGACAGAAAACTTTGACAACATTAACAACTTGACATTAGATGGTGCTGAGCAATCTTGAATAATGGCTTAGATACGTAATGTATGTCAGACAACAATACACGCAATAAGACAAGCGAATGAGGCTTATCAAGCTCCATTTTCAAGAAGACATTCAATGTACACTTAATCTTAAATGAAGTCAGCAAGAACCACATTTGCCTCGACACGAACCATACATGTCTCGACAACAACTATACACGCCACTGGTCTTTTATACATATGGAGATGAGTCAGTGACTCAACTTTGTTCCACTTCTGAACCATGTCATCAAACTCAATATCATAAAGGACGAGGTGTAGCTCCCAGAGGAGAATGTAGAATACGTGCCCGAAACTTAGAAGTCGTGCATATTTTATAAGATGCTTTTATTGTCGAGGAAGACACGCCTTTTGAATTATATTTTGCTCTTTGTGTTTTATAATTTGTTAAAAATGCAAGTTGCTTATTGTTTTCATTTTTTGGATATAAGATTATAAGATGTTCTGCTGGCTGATTTTGTGGTTATGCGGATTTGATTTTATGGCTATACATGTTTGAATTAGGTGAAGTATGAAAGGTGTGATAGAGAGAGGAAGTGACACTGAAATCGTCTTTTGCAAAGATGATTTTGTCTATGTGAAAATCATCTTTGCAAAAGACGATTTCCTACATGGCACATTCAACCTTACTTATGGAATATTTTTCAAGACCATTTTTTGGATTTTTTAAACCGCCTTATGAGCGTCTAAACCCCTTGAAAATTGTAGGGATTTGTTTTCTTTTTATTAAATTAGTCACACCACACGCACGATACACGTGAACTATGCTCAATTTATACAACTTATTTAAATTTCAAAAGACTAAATATTCATAACAAAATAAATAGTATCAATATGTAATACTCAAAATACTTAACTACAAGAGAATAATTGTTGTTATTTTGTTCACTTCATAAAAGAATCTCATGACCATGGTATGAAATCTATATTTGATTATGTTAGTTGAGTTATTTTAAACTTATAGATGTTCAAGTTTAGAGATTTTTTCCTAAAAATGAAAAACTAAAATAAAACACTAAAAGAATTACAAACACCTTATGAAGAAGTGTAATATTGTACGGTTGAAATCTTAATGATGGTAAATGCACTTTGCATTAATTTTAGAATACTTTCATCTTCATCTTCAAAAAAGTAAGTACCCTAAAGTTTATATTTTCGTAACTTTTATTTCCTCTAAATGCTGCAATGTACTATATTATATTGAATTAATCTATTTAATTTACTATTTATCTCATAATATTTATTTATATAATGAAATTGGGTAATTAAAATTTAGAAGTTGTAACTATAGTATCAATAACGAGCATTATTAATTATAATGTTACTAAAATTATTATCTAAATTTTAATCTAAGTACATTATAAAGACTTTTTAGTATTTAAAGACTCAAATCCACACTTCACAACAATTCAATAACGATAGACATCACATGGAATTCTTTTTC
Source organism: Datisca glomerata (assembly GCA_003255025.1). NCBI lineage: Eukaryota > Viridiplantae > Streptophyta > Magnoliopsida > Cucurbitales > Datiscaceae > Datisca > Datisca glomerata. The sequence continues at coordinate 356,431 of QANY01007613.1, read as the reverse complement.
ATAATTCGAGAAAAAGAATATCAATGTATAAACATTAATTGGTTCACATAAATAGAATTACAAATCCCATTAATGAAGGGTGTGAATATTAAAAAGTAATAAGTAAATATATTAAGGCTAAAATATAAATACACCCCTTCATTTTGACTAAGCTACAAATTATACCTCTATACTTTTTTTCATATTTTTATACCCATGTACTTTAACTAAATTTTAAAATATATCCCTCTATAACATTTTTAGTTAAATTTAACAGAATATTAACTCCATCCATTTCCTCCATTATCTTTAAATAATTATATTATTTTCCTCCATTTATTTGCCCCTCTAAATAATTCTCTTATTCCCTAAGTTTTAAGCCCTCATTTTCACTTTCAACATACTTTTTAGATCTGATTTTTTTCTTTCCTTTAATGAATTTCTTTTTGCTTAAAAATCTGCTTCATTCCTACTGTAATGAAATTTACTGCATTTTTAAAACAATATGCTTCATTTTGAAATCCCATTTTAAAATGGAAATTTTCCCCACACCTAAAAAAACTGCTTCACAAAAAAAACTGATTCACATAAAAATGACTTTCATATATTCATCATCATATAAATTCATAAAATATTCAAATTCAACCAAAATAGCCAGCATCCCATACATAAATTCACAGAATAACCAGCATCCTATACATAAATTCATAAATCCCCAGTGGTCAAATAATATATAACTCTTAGTTGATTTGAAAGCAAGAAGGATATAAAAATCCAATTCACAATTACCTAAAAGCAATAAAGTCCTTAACAAAATTTAGATTCAAGATAGAATAATCCTCAAGAAACATTCTTTTTCAACTTCTCAAGCTCTTGCCTCGCCAAACTAACCCTCTGAACGAAAAAAATGTCATCCATTAGTATAGTCAGAATACATAATAAGGACCCCAAAATAAAAAACAGGAAACAAATTCAAAGTTCAAAGAAACATGTTTTTATATCAATGACCTTGATATTGGCCAACATAAGCTTGAGCCTGTCAAAGTCATTGAGGGGCGTCATTTTCTTCTAGACGATCAACTTTCTGCCCCCAAGCGTTATTCTCCCACTTCTTTTGAACATTTGCACATGAAATTTTTTTATTTCTTAAACCCAAAGCTAATGAATAAGGAAATGTTATTTACCAAAAAAAGGAAATGTCAAAATATCATAAGATAATAGCTTACCACCAACCTTCATAGCTTCAACGAGTTCTTTCTTCCTACGTACCCTCTTGATGTCAATTTTTATGTTAAAATATTATAAGATAATAGCTTACCACAATAAGTAAGCAGATAATGATGTACAACACTACAGATCGATTCCGTGTCAAATCAACTGTAAATCAATATCATTTTTCAATAAAAAATATAGAACATCAAAATTGAGTACATAATCGATTGAGTCCAAAAACAAAATCAAGATCGGAGATGAAGTTCACACCCGAGATAAAAGCACATAAACTGAGTGAATCTAGAAAACCCATGAAATAGATTCATCCCCGAAATAGAGAATAGAAATCGCCGAAATAGAAGAGTACATAAATCGCCGAAACAGATAACAAAACCAAGCAAATTAGACCAGAAACTAACGAACCATGAAATAAAGTACATAGCCGATAGAAGAATCAAGAATTTTCAACCACTTTGAGCTCAGATCTGGCAAACAATTTTGACCTAAACCCTTAATCTGTCTGCTACATGGTAGCTCTCCCCCTCCCATGCATTTTCGAATTAGGGCTGTAAAAGAAAATACAAAGTAAAAGTAAAAAAGTAAGAAAAATTAACTTAACCTAACTATGTTAACAGACATTAGGCACGTGCCTTTTAAGGTTATTTTTTATGAAATATTTAACGGAAGTGTATATTTTACAGTTTTATCAAAGTACATGGATATAAAAATATGAAAAAAGTGTATGGGTATAGTTTGTAGTTTAGTCAAAGTGTAGGTGTATATTTTGTATTTTAGCCATATATTAATAGGATCACTTAGATTTTTTTTTTCTAAATTCATGATTTTGAATTTCATGAAGGGGTGCGAATCTAAAAAAGTAATGCGTAAATATAATCAATTGATAAGTTATGAAAAACAATCAACAATCTATCACCGAAGGGGTGTGAATCTCTAAAAATAATACATAATTTTGTTATTTAATTAATGAAAAGATAATCGATGCTATGTCACTATTGTATTTGTAAAGGATTTTTTCCGGTGAGGAAAGAATCAATATGAAATAAAATTAGAGAAAGAGTAAAAGAATAATAACTCAAGAGTTTAAGTGCTTGTCTTCGATTAGTTTTTCTGAGGTGATGCATACCCCTATTTATACACAAAATTTTCAATAAAGATTACAACCAATTCTCCTATCTCGTAGCTGACAAAGGGGAATTGATAAGATTTTAAAAAGAATATTCTCAGATTAAATTTCTCTCTTAACCGGAGGAGAGAGGTTAACGTAACATTTGTCCCGCATGAAGTTCCTGTTGCTACAACATCCGCTCCGTCAGCCTCCTCTGGGTCAACGGATTCACAAGAAGAGGATGAGGTAGAAACTTTATTCCAAAGAGTGGCTGAGGGTGCAGAGATGGAAAAACGTATTTGTAGCAACTTGTTTGGTAACATTGACGGCGGAAGGAACGTACACATCCCGCTCCTGACAAGTCACGCCTACTCCTTCATATTCTCCCGTTCCCCGTACCGAGAGTGAGGGTCCCTTAGTGCATTCAACAACTCCTCATCTTGTTCTCCTCCACCAGTTGTCCAACAGGAGCCAACTCATGCTGCTACTCCTGATCCTCAAGGGAGGGATGAAGACTCTACCCTTTGGAAATGGAAGAGGTATTCTAGTGCCCCTCTCGTTCTAGCTTCGGTCAGTTTTCTAAATGACCCTTGATCCGCTCACATTGTGCTTCGAGGAATTCAATCTGAGACCGATGCCATGACAACCCGTGGTGTTGGTGTTGGCAACCTTCTTTGTTTGCTGAGCCATTCTACATTTAATTTACCCGCTCACTAACATTTTACCTTCTACATTTGTTCTCTTATTTAGGTTGTCTTCCACCATAATGCTCTTCAAAAAAATTATCTTTCCTATGAACAAACCATGTTCACCATGAAGAAAGAAGTCGTTTAGTGCCACGGTGTCCTCATCTTGAAGACTACACGATAGGCACACGATGTCCGTATAGCCTGTTTGAGGTTATGCCCTCAAAACATGTGTATTGACATTTTAATATGAAATTTAAAGAGGACTACATTTTTTTTTGTAATTTTTCTTTTAAATTATTGTTGAATAATTTATATAAATATATAAAAATTCCATATTCATTAATGAGACTATGATCTTGTATTAGTATGTGAAGATTAAGATCATAGATAATGAATAAAATTGTCAGCAACATATTAAAGTATGGAATTTTTAATGAGTGGTTGCTAGTACGGCTCACTAAGCATTATGAATGCGTGTGATCTAGATCCATATCATTGATGTTGATAGATATCTTACTGAATGTAGTTTATATAATAAGATTATATATGACATGATCAATGTGAATTAATATTTTTATTAACGTGCCGTTTATCATAAATATTTAATACAAATCAATTCGATGATCATATGTTGATTAGTCTGAACTCTGAGTAGTTATGAACAACTATGCATGTCTACCAGATCTTTTCATTCACTCGTCAAGGTCTATTTGTTAATCATGCTAGTGACTTTTGTTTTGGAGATTTAATGATGTGAATGGCTAGGGACATGATCTTACAATATTTAGAGTCTAAGCTTTTCTAACGGATCGTATATTGGTCCCCTTAAGTGTTAATTCTAGAACTGAATGGTTATTGAGCTTAAATTTATAATAAGATTATAAATTAGTCATTCACTAGTGGATTAATGGTACTTAAGGATCAAGCGGTGATCAGAAGGGTAAAATGATAATTTTGATGAGTTCAAGTTTACGAACCAATAATTGGAGGACATAACTACATGAAATAATTATTTCAGTGGACTGCATGAGAATACTCTGTAAATACATTATATAATCTCTACGAGTGCAATTTCATATTTACAGTGGAGTAATAATAGAATTGATAAATAAGATTATCTAATCAAAGAGTTTAATTAATAATCTAGTTTATTGTAGCTTAGAATTATAGGTCCATGGTCCCCAAGTCACCTCTATACTATTATGTTTTAGGTGTGAATATTTCAAAACATGAGAAAAGGAGTGGCTTGCAAAAGAAATTTTTATTATGGGGCAAATACATAATTATGAGATAATTATGTGTGATTAATTAATTAAGATTTAATTAAATGAATTATTTATATCTTTAAATAATTTTTTTGGAAATTATATATATATATATAATTATCAATAAGTGAGATAAAATATCTAATTTGTGAAATTAGATAATTAAATTATTAGATAATAATTTAAATCAACTAAATCTGTTATTTGTAAAATAATAAATAAGTTAGTTGATAATGATAATCAGATATGTTAATTTTGAATTAACTAATATCTAGATAATTATCTGATTAAAAAAATATTTTAATTCACAATAATTGGCACGTGTCAATCACTGATAAGGTACCAGAACTTGACATTGACTACTGTGGTACCAGAAATTGCAATGTGGCACTGCCGTTGTGCATAATTACAGTGGGTCCCACTGCAATTGGTAATTTTCTAATTAAATATTATTTCAGTTTATCCCTAAAAATCTGATACGTCATTATCTATAAAATATACTTATATTATTCTAATGGCCTAGGTTGTTGAAAGAAGATGAGAGAATCAGTTGATTAGATGATCAGTTCGTCAATCAAGAGTTAAATTGAGAACACGATTGGTGTCAGGGAGATTTTATTCTGTGATTTTACGTTAATCAAATCTCTAAAAGAATAATAATCAAGTTCTTTTAGAGAATCATCTCACTAAAGCCATTCTCAGTAAATCTCTAGATCTCATGTGTTGAGAACATCTAGAAATAGAAAAAGTGTCTTGTAATATTCTACGTGCTCACACACGTCCTAATGCGTTGATGATTGACTTGAAAGATCATGGTGTGGATCTTAGAGTCTACTGATCCTTGGAACGATTTCGTGAGAACGAAGGATCAATCGGTTTTTGCAAGGACACTTGATATAGACTATGAGAGGTATATGATTCCTAACCTTGTATGTTGTAGATTTAACTTATAAATATACAATGGATCCAGGTTGATTGAAAAAAAGTTTTCAATAAAAAAATTATTTGATTATCATAGTATTACGAGAGTTTTGTTTTATTAAAAGAGTCAATTTTTATTAAAAGTTCAATTTTTAAAAAGCCACGCACCTCCACGCTTCCGTTGCGCACGCGTCACGACGGCCAACATTTATTTCATTCTGAGAGTAGGACTTACGAATTGCCCACTCCCAAGGACTTGTGCCCATATTTTTGTCGTTGCTTGTTGAAGAAGAGTTAGAGAGAGTTGACACCAATTATTTTATGTGGAGAATCCTTGCAGGAAAAAATCACGGGAAAATGTTCACAATAAAATGTTTGCGATTCAAACAAAGTATCTCTTTAAATGAACAGTGTTCCACGATTTTACAGTTCTTCTTCATCTTCTGTCATCAAATAATAATACCTGCTTCGACAAGTTCCTTTGACAATATATGGCCCCTCTCAGGTTGGCCCGAGTTTTCCTTCTATTTGGAAGACCTTCTTCAGAACTAGATCTCATTTCTGGAACTCCGTCTTAGTTTCTGATGTAATGGGCCACCTGGACCAGAGCCGCTTCTCTTCTTTCTTCCAAAAGGTTAAGATTTTCCTTCAAAAGTTCATTGTTTTGCTGCTCATTTAATTCTGATTTCATAGTCAGACTCTCAATTTCAACTGGTATTATCGCTTTTGTACAGTATGCCAAAGCGAAAGGTGTTTCGCTCGTTGCTTCCCTGGGAGTGGTTCTGCACGCCTACAGTATTGTTGGTAATTCCTTGACCCATTTTCCTTTGGCTGGTTCCAACTTTTTTTTCATGTTGTCAAGTGTAATGGGGTTCCATCTTTTGGCTTGCCCGTTCCCTTGCTAATAATATGCCATAGAGAATCAATTAGAAGTTTTTAAACCTTCGCAAAAGGTCTTCACCGTCTTCTCTGTGAACTGAAGCCAGTTGTGTGAGATGAGTATTCTTGGAGTTCTGTATCTGCATATTATTTTCTTCCACAAGAACCATTTTACTTCTTGTTCACGAATTCTCGTTAAAGTTTCAGCTTCGATTCACTTAGTAAAGTAGTCTGTTGCTACCAACAAAAAAGTGTTTTTGTGCTGGTACCATGGGAAGTGGTCCAACAATGTCAAGTGCCCATTGCATGAAAGGCCACGGGCTTGCCACTGTGTTGAGTTCTTTGGGAGCCATTTTGGTCATGGGAGCAAAGCGTTGATACTCGTCACAATTTCTTGCATACCAATTGGCATCTTGATGCATATTGGCCATTAATATCCTTCGTTCAACACTTTATAAGCTAATGATCTTCCCCTCAATATGATTTCCTCGTGGATCTCGGTGAACGCATACTGTGCTTCCTTTTCCCATAGATATTTCAAATAAGGACCCAAAAAAGACCTTTTATACAATAACCCATTAATTAATGAGTACTTAACACTTTGCTGCTAGACTTTCCTTGCTTGAAGTTTGTCATCAGGTAACGTCTTGCTTTCTAGGTAATGAATTATGTCATCGTGCCATCTTGGTTCTCTCTCGACTTCCATATCTACTACATTTTTCAACGGGAATGTAATACTTGGCTTTTCAAGAAATTCTACTGGCACACTCCTCTTATGCGGGAGTTGCAGCGACGACCTCAAGTTTGCTAAAGCGTCAGCGTGTGCATTCTCCATTCTCGGGATCTGACGAATCTCATATCTTTTCAACAAACTTAATAGCACATTTTCCCATTGTAAATAGCTTATCATCCTTTCATCTTTCGTTGTAAGTTCTCGCGTAACCTGTTTCACAATTAGTATTGAATCACATAATATTTTCACGTCTGTTACCTCAAATTTCTGTAGTAGGGAAATTCCTGCTATCAAGGCTTCATACTCTACTTCATTATTTGAAGCGTTGAAACCAAAAGAAATGGAATGTTCTAGCGTTTCCCTGAATGGGGTCTGTACTACTACTCCCGCTTCGACCCCTTTGTTATTTGAGGCTCCATCAATGCACAACTTCCTTGCTCAATTTTCTCATTTGATCTACGGTCCATTGTTGACTTCCCCTTCATTGTTGGTAAAGTCTACTATGAAGTCAGTCGGAACTTGCCCCTTGATTGACTTTCTTGGCTCATAATGGATTTCATATTGGCCATGATCAATTGCCCATTTCGCCATTCTTCTGCTGACTTCAGGTGAGTGTAACAGACTTCTGATTGGCTACTCAGTTAGTACTTTTATGCTATAAGCCTTGAAGTAAGGTCTTTTCTTTCTCGCAGCTGTCACAACCGCCAACACCAATTTCTCCATTCTTTTGCATCTAGTTTTAGCTGATGAGAATAACACTAATGATCGTCTGTGACACAGCTATATACAGAAGTATATGCTCACCAGGTACTAGTTTTGATAGCAGTGAGGGAGTTGATAAGTATTTCTTGATACTGTTGAAGGCCTCTTCACATTCTTCATCCCAACTGTCAACATAATTCTTTCTTAACTTTGAGAAGAAGGGTTTGCACTTATCCGTTGACTTTGAGAGGAATCTGTTTAGAGCTACTAACCTTCCCATCAAACCTCGTATCTCTTTTAGGTTTTTGGGGGACTTCATCTCCATGATGGCTTTCACATGGTTTGAGTTAACCTCAATTTCTTGTTGTGTAACCAAATGACATAAAATTTTCCTGCTGCTACGCCGAATGTATACTTCTCTGGATTCAACTTCATGAAGCTTTCCCTTTAAGATTGAAAAGGGCTTGTCAATATCCGTGATGTGGTCTTCGTGTTTACAACTCTTCACCAGCATGTCGTCTATATAAACCTCCATGGTTTTCCCAATTTGTTCATGGAAGATCTTGTTCACAAGCCTCTGATAAATTGCACCTGCTTTTTTAATCCAAATGACATTATCTTATAACAAAAAGTACCATTTTCAGTTATAAAATGAAGTTTTTTCTTGATCATGCTAGAATATTTTCACGTGCTCGTCTTCATGTTATTGATATTACTCTATAGTCGTGGCCCTCTCTCCCACTTTCTTTTCCATTGTCCTTTTCCTAGTAGATTATAGTGTGGTTACAACGTAAATATGGGCAGCGGCTTGATCTCCTTTTATGGACTTGATTCCTTCTAAGATGGGTATTTTAACACTCGATAAAAGGTAGGCGTACATATTTCATCTTGTGCAGCCAGGTCCTTCCTAAGATTTCGTTATATGGAGATGAGGTGTCCAACACTACAAATTCCGTTGGATGATTGAAGAGTTCTGCGTTCACGAGAAGAGCAATAATTCCTTCAGAATAACTGATAGCCCCGTTGAAGCCTATCAATGGCTGTGATGGACCTTGCAGCTACTGATCTCCCATGGACATCTTCTCAAGAGTGGAGTGGTGTAAACTGTTAACAGTTTCCCCATCGTCAATTAATACTCTCCTCGACAAACAGTTGCCAACCTTTATTGAAATGACCAAAGCGTCATTATGACATTTGTCGTGTTTTAGATCTAAATCATCGAATATCAACGGAAGGTTCCCATTGTCACTCGAAGAACTTCCTTTCTCCTAGTGCTTCTCCAAATGGACTTCTTACAATATGCCTTCCTCTCCTTCTTAGTAGTTCCTTCTTGCTCAGTCAATGTGATAATTGTATTGACAATCTGGAGAGGTTGTTTCCCGTTATCACGTTTTCCTTCATCATGGGTGTCCTTCTCGATTTCCTGTTTTTGCTCTTCTTTATTCACAAACTGTTGAAGATATCTATCTTTAATCAGTCATCCAACGTAATCCTTGAGTTGATAGCAGTCTCTTGTGTAATGTCCGTTGCTCCTATGATAAGAGCAATACTTGTCTTTGTCTTTATAGTGGGTTTTTAATGATTGGGGCTAGCCTCTTCAACCAAGGTTTATCCTTGATTATTTCTAGAATCTAATTCACCGACATCGTAAGAGGTGTATAGACCTTATCTCTTGGATGGACCGCATCAGCATGTCTTTCTCGACTTTCAGTCCTGCCTCATTTGCTCTCACCCCGCTCATTATCGCTTTCTCTTTATCCTCTTCTTGTCAGATCTGGAACCCCATTCTCCTTTTCGTGGTTCCTCAGTCCTTGATTTCGCTAGATTCAACAAACTTCTCTTTTCTTCTTCCAAAGTGATGTAGGTCTGCGTCCGTTAGAATGTCTCAGTCGTAGTTAATTGTTTCATCTTTGACAGATCTTCAAAGAGGGAGTTTGGATCCAACCCTCATCTGAAAGTCAGTCTGGCCACACGGTTATCGCATTTCTCCACCTTAGTCATCTCGTCCTTAAATCTATAAGTATATTCTCATAGGGACTCTCCTTTTATGACGGGGATAGTCAGGAGGTATTCTGTGTCCTCCATTATCACTCGCTAGGTAGAGTACTACTCTTAAGGGACAAAAGACATAATAGTAAAGTTAGTGGTTGAGTGCGCGGGGAGAGAATGATAACATTTCAAGGCGGTCCCATCTAGACTGGTGAGAAACATTCTGCACATCAGTTATTCTTCGCGCGGATGCGATGCCATCACTTGTTTGAATCACCTAAGATGATCCACCATATCAGATTTCCCTTCGTAACATTTGAATTTGCATCTCCGGACATAATGGAGTTCAGGTGAGTGATTCAAGGTCGGCTTTTCCCGTACTTTCCAGAATTCTCATCTCTGTCATTATCTCTCCAATATTCCTCCACTACTTCTTCCATTATAACTTTCGGGGGGTGGACTTCTCCCGTTGTCTCCTTCGTATGAAGTTGGGACTGGATTTACCTATCTCCGTGCTGCGTGTTTCTACTATTCTCTTTACCTTCTCGTCTAGTATCTTGTTCGCCTTCTTCTGAACGATTTTCTCGTTCCTCGTTGTTGGTTCGGTGGCTAACCTCTGCACTCATTTGTGCTAATTTTTGTTGTAGAGTATTGATATGATCTTGCACCGTTTGCCACGTGCTGCGCAGCGTTTCAGCATTGCGCTGCTCCATCTCAACTGGTGGAATGGGTTGATTAACATGATCATCCTCGTTCCCAGTTCCATTTCCCTCGTTAAGGGTAGCGTTCAATTTGGTTCTAGGCATTTTTAGTTTTTGGAAGGTTTTTTCTTTAGGCTTTCTTTTTACTCTCAATGAAAGCACAAAATGTAAATGCTTTTTTCCGGTGAGGAAAGAATCATAAAAGAATAAGAACTCAAGAGCTTAAGTGCTTGTCTTCGATTAATTTTTTTGAGGTGATGCACAACCCTATTTATACACAAATTTCTCAATAAATATTACAACAGATTCACCTATCTCGTAGCTGATAAAGGGAAATTGATAAGCTTCTAAAAAGAATATTCTCAGATTAAATCTCTATCTTAACCACCTAGTTGATCTTACGGTACTCATTTATTCTTTTCCCTATGTTGAATCTTCGGTCCTGATCTTGCCACGTATATGATGAGATTTATTATATTCAGTATTTTAAGGTCATTTTAGAAAATGTAAGGATAATTGTTAGATAAAATCGTCTAAAAAAGATTCTCCATTAATTATGTCCTTTAATATATTATAGATTATAGATTATATATAATTTGACTTTTTAATTTTTGAGTTTTTGGCATGGGTAGCCCAATTATTTAAATAATTGGCACTGATTAATTAAAATATGAAATTTCATAACTACCCCTTTCATAACTAGTTCTCTCTAATCTCTCTTACGTGATTTTATCAAGAAACCCTCCCCAACCACCAAGCCATCAAGCCACCGAGACGCCGAGCCCCACCGTGAGCCAACGTCAACGTGCAGGTGCCTCGCGCAATTGTCTCTCCCATTTCTCTCTCTCACGCAATTCCACTAAAAAACCACACCGAAATTTCTCACTAGATTATAAAAGAGACACAAACCGTTTAAAATCAAATCAATTCATAACCATACCTTTCCAAAATAAACGTCATAATTAAATCGCAGTTGTAACCTAAAATAAAAGAAAATAATCCAACTGATAAAGAAATAGTTTGGATTTCGGAAACCAGAGCAGATATACCATGGTGAAAAAACTAAGGTGACATTGATATTAGATTCCATTAATCTTATCTCTAATCTAACCCTCCCCGAAATTCCTTTTTGGACTGAGACCAAGAGACGAAATGAACGGTGATGAAAAACAAAGAAAATAAGCCAATTCTAAGCAAACACGAGAGAGAGACCCAACAATTGCTCTAATGATTCAATATTAAAAAGCAAAATAGAATATTGGCAGCTCTTGGGAAGTTCATTTTTCCATTATTTCCACAGCTCCACTATATATTTTCACCGAAATACCCAAAATGGCCTTGCAATATAGTGGGGTAGGCCATTGCATCATAGTGACGCGAGGGGGCCCGATTTGGACAAAGCATCTACTTTTTAAAGAAAAAAACATAAGCTGAAAGTTCAACTTTACCCTCGCAAAACTGCGACTCAGCTTACTAGCGTCAAGGATGTTACATTATGTAAACAAAAAAATGTTAAATGGCTTGTAGAGATGTTATTTTCACTTTGTAAATATATAATTAGTTTTGTTCTAATATTCACTTTTGACTCATGAAATGCATGTGCAAGCATATAATTCGTTATGTTCAATTTTTTAACATATAATTAATGAAATATTTATTGATGAAATATCACGAAGACAATGTCAAAATTGATTACAACTTAATAAAACCTATATGTATTTGAAGGAAAAAACATAAGACAATAACAGATAAGTAGCAAAGTACACAACATCTTTAGACTCAACCGGTTAAAAAAATATTATGACTCGTAAACTTATATTTAACCACACATTTTTTATTCAAAATAAAAGAGACAGTAAGTGTTTGCTGCAAATAGTTCTCTTGTTTCCAGAGCAGTACAAAATTTGTCAAAATAAACATTTTAAATGAGGAGAATTAACAGCTAAATTTTAAACATGTTTTCAATTTGCTGATATATATATGATTAATGAAATATTTATTGTTGAAATATCACGAAGACAATACCAAATTAATTACAACTTAGTAAAATATGTATGTATTTTAAGAAAAAAATATATAAAAGACAGTAATAAATATGCATCAAAGTACACTGTATCTCCAAACTCAACATATTAAAAATACATTTACGACTCGTAAAATAAATATTTAACTAGACATATTTTTTATTCAAAATAAAAGAAAGTACGAATATGCTGCAGATAGTTTATCTATTTTCAAAAAATACAAAATTTGTCAAAATAAACATTTTCAACGAGAAGAACTATCAATTAAATTTTTAGGCTTCACGGTATCAAAGTATTCCTTGAACCAGACAACCATCTATGAATCAGAATAGCTGAAATTCATGCAAAAAAATAGCAGAAACAATCAAACCCCATTGCTAAAACTAATTACTAGCAACCAAACAAAAAATAGTAAAAAGAAAAAAATTTTATTAATGTACTTATCTTCTCCAATGACAAGAATAAAACCAATCACTATCAGTAAAGGATGAAGAACCTGAAAAAAATAGGAAAGTGGGAAAAGGGGTCAGGCACTTGAGAGCAAAAAGGGGAGATTATTTTTTTTGCAGAACGATGCAAATAGAGCATACAGCATAGATGAGGTCTTCTTGAGAAGAGGAAGAACGATGAAGGAAGCTGGACTTGAACGCAAGATCCCAAAAGATGATCAAAACTGCTACTGCAAAAGCTGAGGCTCTGGCAAAAAAGTGCAATGGAGCTTGTGAAAGAAAAGCCATGGCCATGGGTCGAAAGAAGCAGCTTCAGTCTCACACTCACTCAGCTCAGTACAGTAAAGAGAAACCACCACCGACAGCTGAGGTCCAGATCTACCTCAGTCCTGTAATGTCATTAAAACATGTATAAAATGTACTTTCATGGTCGAATCCTTCCTTTCCATTTCCATCTATTATGATTCATAAATTTCTAGGCTTCTTTGAACCACTGCACTTTCATGGTACAATCAGGCACAACGAGAAATGGAGTAATAGAGCGAGCTTGAGTTGAATTGGCTCCATGGACGTTGTTCCCCAAATCTGTCTGAAGATTCTAAGAATTTTGAATAAAGTAGACGTTTGATCGCGAATTGCAATTCTTTAGGATAGGAAAACAAAGAGAAGAATTCTCAAGCACTTGAAGGAGAAGAAGAGGAAGAAGGATGGTTGGTGCCTTGGTGCTTGGCATACTGATACAAATGATTCCTTTTAGCTTCAATTTGATCTGCTCCAATTTTACTATACTAATAAATGTTCTAGAATAGAATGGACATACTTATGAGTTGAGCATCAACATCCCAAGGCTCTTGGTAAGCAAATTAAAATGAGAATGAATATGAGAAATCTTGAAATCTTTAAGGGGTTAACGGAGGTTAAGAAGGGTTTTTGCCTAAACTATACTCCTCGAAAAGAAAATTTACTAAACTATACCACTGGTCTAATTTTCGCTGATTTATATCTCTCACGCACCTTCCCCTTACTTTTTCTCTTTTTTTTTTCTCCAATGCCCTTCTTACACGGTGTCTAATCAAATGTCAAATTCTTCTTCACTCAACACTCAACATCCTTACCCACCTCCATTACCCTCATTTCTCCTTCTTCGTTTTTCATTTCTTCAACTTCTTCTTCGTCATTTCTTCTTCGTCTTCTTCATGTTGCAAAAGAATCTTTCATCATCTTCTTCATCTTCAAGAAAAGCTTTCATTGTTTTCTTCATCTTCAAAGAAGGCTTGCAGGTATGAGTTTTGTTTTCATTTTTCTAGAAAGCTTGAAGTTTCATGGGTTTTTCGTTCATGAGTTTCAAGAGATGTTTTCTGGGTTTTTCTACAACAACATGTAATATGTTGTTTGAAGTTTATGTAGTGTACATGATGACTATAAGATGATCGTGTAGTCCTCGTGTACACTAGACGATGACACTACACGATGATCATGTAGTCCTCGTGTACACTAGACGATGACACTACACGATGATCGTGTAGTCCTCATGTACACTACACGATGATCTTGTAGTGCATCATGAACTTCTTCAGCATTTCACGATGCACTACAAGACCATCGTGTAGCCTCTTATGCACTACACAAGGACTACACGATCATCATGTATTTTACATGATCTCTACACGATCAACTTGTAGTCATCCTGTACACTACATGTTGGATCGTGTAGTCCTCGTGTACCCTACACGATGAGTGTAGTCCTCGTATACACTACACGATCATCTTATAACATTCCATTTCATCCTATAGACTTCTTGTAATGACTTCCTTCATTGATGTATACACAGATATGTCTAAAGTTTAAATTTTTATAATTCATGATGGAGATTGGAAAAAATGGTACAACATGATCTTTTAATGGTGAGAAGACCAAATTATTGGAGATATCAACTAACTGTACTTACCACGAGTTATCAGATATATTACATGAAAAACTCCAAATAAACCCCTCAAAGTATGATATGTAAATAAAATTTCTTTATAGAAGCCATGTCCCCTGCCCTCCTACTGAAATTTCAAATGATAGAGATTTACAGTTCTTTGTTAAAAAGAATGGACCAGAATCACTTCGAACCCCATTATTTGTAAGTACCAAGCCTAAATTTTTTCTATCTCAGAGTTGGGTTCTTGAAACCACAATGTCATAGCAACCTCGAGTACCTGAAACAAGGTTGTTGGAATTATGTCCATAAAGTAGGGTGTGATAACTATTTTTGAGTATTTAATTATTTCTCAGATATTTTATACTCAATTTAATGAATGAATGAAAGTTTTTTCTATTAATTAAAGTGTGTTTATAATTTACTAAAGTCTTGAAACTATTATCAATGTAAGAAGAGTAAAGACTGAGTGGTCTTCCAGATAAACTCTTGTGAAATATTTCAGAATATTATTCATAGATTTAGGATCGACTGGGCAATCGAGTCTGATTACGAATGTTAGGTTGAACCAAAGGATGCCGGCTTGGGGCATGAGAGTGGAGACTCTAACGGTTGGCCTAGACATGTTATGGAACATGTTGAATAGACCAATAACAAATTAATTTAGAGCAAAGCTTTTTATCTAGCTCTAAATCTAATTGTTACACCTATAAGGGTATTTTCATAATTACTTTAATCCTGAGGTGAATACGAAACTTGACTTAGTTAGTTACAATCTTCGATATGTCAAAGGAGTGAGTTTGAATTACCGGACAATACATCGGCAGCTGGGAACGTGATTCAACTAAGTTGGAGTTGTGTGATTCATAGATACGAAAATTCGTGACGAGGTTGCAAACGCAACAATATCACCTTATGCTTTATTGTTGGGTGTGTGAATAAATTAACTTGGTCAAGTATTCGATGAAAGGAATCATTGAATAAGACATGGTGAACTGTACGAGACAATCCACTGTTATAACTTTCTTATTCACAGTCAATAAATGAGTTAAGAAAATAATAACTAGAGGGGTAAAATAGTAATATATCTCGCTCTTGTTATTGATATCCCTGAAGGATAATATATTAAAATATTCTGTGGACCGTGAAATAAAATATTTATTTGCACCAACAGAAAATGTAGCACTCATGAATCGAGTGTTGACTCGGTATCAGACCTATAATGGAGTTGTACGATGTTATGATTAAATAGATTGAGAATTTATAGAGATAAATTCACCGAGTATTTGAGTCCTATAGCTTTATTCATGTGGATCCATTCAGTCTTAGGAGTAGCTCATAAGGACATGAATAAAAAATAACACCAGTTGGACCAAAAACGTGTTTTGAACCAATGTATATTTTTTGAACCCATATATGATGGGTGTTGTCACTTAATTAGTGAAGAGCAAGTAATTAATGTACAAATTAATTAATTGGTTATTTTCTAATTATTAAATAATTAGCAATTAATTAATTGATGAAAATCAATATAATTTATCAATTTGGACACAACATTGACTCTAGGGATATATGTAATTTTCGACAATTACAGTTAATGAGAGGGTGAATTTTGGCAATTTACAATATAAGGGGTATATGTGTAAAATTCATAGTAATTGTATAATGGATGACATTAGGGTTACTTCCCTAAGTTTGTTGACACAAACCCTACACAGTAGGTGATTACACAAAGCAGAGAAAAGTGATTCTCTCCCCTCCCTAACAGTTGTCGTCGAAAACCAAGAGGGAGAAGGAAAAATTTGATTTTTCTTTTTCAGTTATTTTAAGAGCCCACACTCAATTCCTGGTTAACATTCAATTGGGATATTCTTCTGAATCCTACGAGTGGTTGTTGGTGTGAAGATTATCTGAAGTCCTGCAAAGAACGAAGAATGCGAGACGACTAATTGGATTCCATCAAATCAGAATTTCTCCAATACAGGAAATGTATAAAATTGTTTCTACATATTCTATTGAATACGTTTAACTAATGATGCATAATCGTAAGTATGGTTTTAATATTTAATATGATTAAATTGGTTGATGTGATTTTTTTTTATTTTCTGCCCACAAACCGTTCGTGGTTCATTGATTTTTTCTCAAATTTTAAAACTCGATCAAACAATTGGTATCAGAGCCTTGGTTTCTTGATTGTGCATATTTAGTAATTAGACGTATGTATCGTTGGATGTTGTGATATTCACATATTATTTTGTATGGTAGATTCAAAATAATTTTGAATGTGTTTTGTGAATAGATCCCGATCTAGTGGCTCTAGGCGTTTTGTTTTTCAATTTTAGAATTGATGTATGCCTAAATTGAGGCATAGAATTTAATTTAATTTATTTTCTTGCAAAAGTTGTATTTTTTTTTAAATTTCATGTAATTCTTCGCCGCCTGAAAAAGTCACTGTTGAAAGTCGTCGTGCCGTCGCCTGTTGCCCCACGCCACCATTTGCCGTCGCCGCTCGCCATAGTACACTTCCTAATTATGGTTTAGGAAACCATAGGGTGTAGAAAACCTCGAGATTTTAGAAACTTTAGGATTTAGGAAATCTTGAGTTTTGAAAACTTTAGGGTTTATGAAACCTTGAGTTTTTGGAAACTTTAAGGTTATGAAACCTTAAGTTTTTGGAAACTTTAGATTTTAGGAAGTCTAAAATTTTTCTGAAACTTTAGGGTTTAGGAAATCTTGAGGTTTTGGAATCTTTAGTGTTTAGGAAACTATGAGTTTTTGGAAACTTTAAGGTTTAGGAAACTTTGAGATTTTATTTGGGTTTATGAAACCTTAGAGTTTTGCCCAATCCAGTCCATAAAAATTATTTTTATTTAATTCGGTAATTTTTAACACTAATTAATTGAAATTTATTTTTTAAATTGGTTTTAAAAATAAATCAATTGATTAATTTACTTGATAATTTATTTATCAAAGTAAAAATTATTGGAAAATTAAATTTTAAATTGAAATTAGAATTTTGAAAAAGGGACTGGACTTTTGTAAAGAGTTAAAAATTGATGAGACTTTCTGAAGGAGAATGAGAAAATTATAGGTGCCGTGAAGATTAGTATTTAAATTATTATAATTTATTTATTATTCTTTTTATGGATTGTAATTAGAAATGAGCTATAAAGAAGTTAATTTTGAAAGGATGATTTATTATTAATCTTGTATCATCATATAACATGCCATATAAAAATAGGGATATATCAATATCAAAATGCCATGTAGCATGTCCATGCATCATTGTAGTTTAAATTTATAATGGGTTATAATTTATATACAATGCAAATTCTATAAAAGTTATAAATTTTAAACTGGGATTTAAATTTTATAAAAGTTTATAATTTTCGAAACTTGTTCTTTCCAAATTAATAAATAGTTATAATTTTTGAAAAAACACGAAAAATCTATTTTTTTAAAACTAAGTGGGAGGGTCATTTATGTTAAAACATCCCCAAGGTCCCCAAAAAGAACTTGATCATGGCACGAGAAACGATTTAGAGTCGCCCTAGTGGTCCTCTCTTCAATGGGAGAAACTTGGGAATCGTGCCACTCTGCGAGTTACTTAAGAAGCTAAAGCTTGTAAAGGAAGTGGTGAGGTAAGACCGTTCCTAGACGGACTGTTAGTTCATGACAACCTTTAAAGCCGATGCATTAGTTAAATACTTAGATTGAAGCACATTGGAATCTCTTATAGGGGCTAGTCAATGGGGCTAATGTGACCAAAAGTATTGTTGGTGATTGGTTAAGCTAGATGTAGTGACATCTTGAGGAATGTTAACCAAACGAGAAGAGTCTCCATGCCATAAGAGGTAGCTTGGGCGTTGTCCTTAGATGAGACAAGATATCGTTGTTGATCGTAACATCATGGAAGAAATATTTTTTACTAGATTTTTAAATATTTAAGTATTTGCACATGCAACATACTTTCCTAAATGATTGAGTATTTATTTACACTGCTTAATTTATTATTTTCAGTAATCATGTCGTTACCCCCACTCTCACTATCTTAAACGTGAACAAACTTACTTGTGAAAACTACGTGGATTAGAAACGTAATCTTGATATCGTGCTGAAGATAGAAAAACACTAGTTCGTGCTCACCACCCCTTGTCCCCTTGAGCCTATTGTTGAATCGGCTCAAGAGGAAAATGATGCATATCCTTCTTGGCTACGTCCTAATGAGATCGTCAGGTGTTACATCTTGACTTATGTTAGCAATGTGTTGTAACAACAACATCATAACATGGAAACCACCACTAATATGATGTTGAACATCATCGAAATGTTTGGAGATCAGGGTCATCAAGCCAAACAGGCAGCTGTGCGAAACTTCATGAATTGCAGGATGAAACCTGGAACTCCTGTAAGAGAATATATGATGTTGATTATCAGTTATCTAAATGAGATGGAGATCATGAGTGCTGAGGTAATTGGCGGGACATAAGTTAATATTATCCTTGAGACTCTGCTCGACACTTTTGAGAACTTCAAACTTAATTATTCGATGAATAAATTGACGTACTCACTTTCTAAGCTGATGAAGGAACTGCAAACTGTTGAGACCCTATTTCTGAAGGGCAAGAGGAAGACTGAAGAGGCAACTTTTACTGAAATCAAGCCTTCCACCTCTAGCACCAAAAAGAAACACAAAAGAGGCCCGAAAAAAGCTAAGAAGCAGAACTTAAAAGCAGAAGGCTTGATGAAGACGAGTTCATCTTCCATTTTCTGGTTTTATGAGATGTTTATTATATCCCTGTTTTTGGGAAAAACCTTATTTCTGTAGCTAGTTTAATTGAGTAAGAATTCACTATGAATTTCATTGATAAATATATTTATATTTTTAGAAATGATTGCTTAATTTCTACTGCACCTTTGATAAATAAACTACTTTACGTAAAAGTAATAGTTCTAATGATATGTGACACTGAAGTAAATACTAATTTACAAAAGGATAGTATAAGGTTGAATTCTGTATCAACCGATCTAACCTATTTATGGCACTTACGTCTTGGCGACATCAGCCTAGACATGATTAAAAGACTTACAAAGGATGGTCCATTGCAAACCTTAATAGTGAGATTACTACTCACATGTGAATCTTGTATAGAAGGTGAAATGACCAAGAGACCATTTTTAGCAAAGGGTGAAAGAGCCATTCAATGCCTCGAACTCGTACATAGTGTTGCATGTGGGCCATTGAATATCCAAGCAAGTGGATGTTACGAATAGTTGCTAAACTTCACTAATGACTACTCACGTTTTGGACATGTTTATCTAATGCACTAAAAGTCTGAAACTTTTGAAAAGTTCAAAGAGTACAAGGCTATGGTTGAAAAGCAATTAGAGAAACAAATCAAAGCGCTATGATCTTATCGTGGTGGAGAGTACTTGCTAGAAGAGTTCGAAGACTTTCGTAAGGAAGAAGGTATTCTTTCTCAGTTTACAACATTTGGCACTCCAGAACAGAATGGTGTGTCAGAGAGAAGGAATCGAACTCTGTTGGATATAGTTAGATCCATGATGAGTTACTCATACTTCTAAGATTCATTCTAGGGGCATGCTTTAGAAATAACATCATATATTCTGAAATAAGTTCCATCAAAGATGGTGTATGGTACGCCATATGAAACATGCAATGGACGAAAGTCTTCTTTAAACCACCTTAGAATATAGGGATGCCCAAAACATGTTCTAAAATTGAAGACATGCAAGTTGGCCAGTCGATCAGAATTATGCATGTTTGTAGGATATCCTAAAGGCATGGAAGGCTAATGAATATGCTTTATGATTAGTTTGAAGGTCATTTGAAGACAACTATATGATGCTCCCAACATATTGTCACATGTTAGAATAAAAAATCTAACTATTTATTTTTATGTCGCCATCGAAAGGTGTACATGATGGGTACACAGTCATCATGTAGTCTACAAGATGAGTATACAGTCATCATGTACTCATTGTGTAGTCTACAAAATACATATACGGTCATTGTGTACCCATCGTGTAAACAACAAGATAGGTACACGGACATTGTTTACCCATTCGTGTAGTCTACAAGATAGGCACATGATGGATACACGATGTCTGTGTTATCATCTTGAAATCTATATAATAGGTACACTGACATTGTGGACCCCTCATGTACCCTTCTTAAAGACTACACGATGTCCCTGTACCTATCTTGTAGACTTCAAGATGATTACACGGACATCGTGTACCTATCATGCAATGTACACGATATATTACATGACGACCGTGTAGTCTTCTTGTACACTACACGATGGTACACGATGATAGTGTAACCATCGGGTAGTGTATATGATGGCTATACTGGTTGTTGTGGCGCATGCGCAGCGGAAGCATGGAGGCGCGTGGCCTTTTAAAAAGTTTAAACTTTTAATAAATATAATCTTTTAATAAAACAAAACTTGTGCAACACCACGATATCCAAATAAAAACTTTTATTGAAAATTGTTTTCAATTAGTCAAGATCTATTATATATTTATAAGTTAAATCTACAGCATACGAGGTTAGGAATCATATACCTCTTGTAGTTTATATCAAGCGTCCTTGCAAAAAACCGATCGATCCACCATTCCCACGAAATCGTTTCAACGATTAGTAGACTACGAGATCCACACCAAGATCTTCCAAGTCAATTCTCAACGCACTAGGACGTGTGTGGGCACGTAGAATATTACAAGACATTTTTTCTGTCTCTAGATGTTCTCAACACATGAGATCTAAAGATTTACTGAAAATGACTTTTGTGAGACGATTATCTAAAATAACGTGATGATTATTTTTTAGAGATTTGATTAATGTTTAATCACAGAAGAAAATATCTCTGACACCAATACTGTTATCAATTCAACTTTTGATTGATGACCTATAAAAAATTCATTTTGCAAGTCAGCCATTTTCTCATGTCCTGAAATATTCATGCCCTAGACATTGTAGTATAGAGGTGACTTGGGGACCATTGACCCATAATCTTAAGCTCCAATAAATCAGATTATAAATTAAACTCTTTAATTAAATAGTCTTATTGATTAATTCCATTATTATTCCACTATAAATATAAAATTACACTCTTAGAGATTATAGAATGTATTTACAGAGTATTCTCATGTAGTCCACTAATATAATTATTTCATGTAGTTCTGTCCTCCAATTATTGGTTCGTAAATTAGAATTGATCAAAATTACCATTTTACCCTTCTAATTACCTCTTGATTCTTAAGTACCATTAATCCACTAGTGAATGGCTAATGTATAATCTTATTATAAATTTGAGCTCAATAACCATTCAGTTACAGAATTAACACTTAAAAGAACCAATATACGATCCGTTAGGAAAGCTTAGATTTCAAATCTTGTAAGATCATGTCCCTAGCCATCCAGATCACTGAATCTCTAAAACAAAAGTCGCTAGCCTGATTAACAAAAAGACCTTAACTAGTGAATCAAAAGATTCAATAGAAATGCATAGGAGTTCATGACTACTCAGGATTCAGACTGATCTACATATGGTCATTGAATTGATGTGTATTAAATCTTTATGATAAATGACACGTTAATAAATATATTAATCCACATCGGTCCTGTCATATATAATCTTGTTATATAAAGTATATTCACTAAGATGTCTATCCACATCAATGATTCAGATCTAGATCACACACATTCATAATGCTTAGTGAACTATACTAGCAACCATTCATTAAAGATTCCATACTTTAATATGTTGCAGACAATTTTATTCATTATCTATGATCTTAATCCTCTCGTACTAATACAACATCATAGTTTCATTAATGAATATGGAATTTCAGATATTTATATAAATTATTCAACAATAATTTAAAATAACAATTATAAGAAAAATGTAGTACTCTTTAAATTTCATATCAAAATGTCAATACACATGCTTTGAGGACATAACCCCCAACAGGCTATACAGACATCGTGTATCCATCGTGTAGTCTTCAAGATGAGTACAAGGACTTTGTATATCCATCATGTAGACTATCTACTCTGCGGATTTTAATATAGGAATATAAATATTTTCCAGGGACCATAACACATATAGAGACTGATGAGTAGGAACATTTAAATATTTTTTCATGGCTTTTGGACCATCTATTCGTGGATTTCTTAGCTACATACAGCCTATCATTGCTGTTGATGCAACAACCTTAAAAGCCAAATATAAAAGGGTATAATTTGTTACAACAACAAATGATGGGAACAACCAAGTATATCTCATTACATTTGACATCACAGATTCAGAAAATAATTATTCATGGGATGGTTCTTTCATAAAATTTATGATGTGATCAGTGACATGAAGACTTAGTTTTCATATCTGACAAACATAATACAAGTGTACTAAATGGTGTACATGTTATCTTTCCCTATACACTTCATGGACCTTGCATCTTTCATATGGGCCAAAATATCAAATCAATTTATAAAAAGGAAGATGCGGTTGCGTTGTTTTTTAAAGTAGCAAAGGAATACCGTATATCAGAATTCGATAGGCTGATGACTCATTTTAAATCCGCATTTTCAGCAATCTCACAATACTTGTTGGGGGTGGGGGCTGAGAGGTGGGCACGATCCCATTTTGATAAAAGACTCTATACTATAATGACTACAAGCATCGTGGAATGTTTGAATGAGATTTGTAAATATGATAGAAAAGATCCCATAACATGCCTTATAGAACAGATTTGTGACGAGTTACAATGGTGGTTCTGTGAACGACGGATGGCCGCCTGTCAAGTCACCTCACAGATGACACATTGGATTGAGATGGAGCTTAAAAAGAAGTATCTTGCATCACGATCACTATCATTGTTTCCTTCCAACATCCACGAGGTTCGTGTCCCAGGTGGGGGTAGGGAGGCAGTAGTAAACTTGCATCTCAAGACTTGTACGTGCCGAGAATTTGATCTTGATCAAATTCCATGCAAGCATATGTCAGCTGCATGTCGGTTGCATAATATTTCTGCACACAATATGTGTTCTATGTGCTATAAAAATGAGGCTCTAATTATAGTGTATGCAGAAATAGTACGTCCTCTTCGAGATCAAGCATATTGGGTCATCAGCCAGGTGGTTCAAGAAAAATGTGGTATTGATACCTATAACAAGGTGGCAAACTGGCAGACCTATGACAGAAAGAATTTCATCTAGAGGTGAGAAAGTAATAAGAAGGAAGTGCACATGTCGTGGTCAAATTGGCCACAGTTGATAAACGTGTAGAAATCATATCCTTCTCCATCAACGTGATGACCAATCAACTACCACTTAAAATATAAATATTGACTTTTTTAATTTTTTAAATATTAATATAGAAAGAAACATGTGGTTATTATTAATACTGTCATGAAGTTTAAATATTAATACGAAAGTCAACGTGTAACCTTCAAGAAGACTACACGATGACCTTGAAGTCATCGTGTAGCCTATAAGAAGCCTACACGATGACCCTAGAGTCATCATGTGGCCTACAAGAAGACTACACGATGACCCTAGAGTCATCATGTAGCTTACAAGAAGACTACACGATGACCCTAAAACAATCGTGTAGCCTTCAAGAAGACTACACGATGACCATGAAGTCATCGTGTAGCCTACAAGAAGTCTACACGATGACCATGAAGTCATCGTGTAGCCTACAAGACACTACATGATGACCCTGAAGTCATCGTGTAGCCTACAAGAAGACTACATGATGACCCTAAAGTCATCGTATAACCTACAAGAAATTGAGATATAAACATATATTTTAAAAAAATCAAGCATTAAATAGCATATAAAAAAATTGGGCATTCAAAAACCATAAAATATGTAAAGTATAAAAATACATATCCAAGTTATGACATTTTCTTTTCCACATACAAATAACTCAATTGCCATTCTTCTTCGATATTATAACATTTTCTTTTAAGTTATTTCTTCAACATTCATCCCATATGTGATGGCTTCGACAAACTTAAGGGAGAATACCCCACAATCAAAGCTACAAAACACATTAAATGTAAAAACACAATTAAATAATATGTATGAAATTATAAGTGCATAATGGACTTTAAAAAATATGTATATTTCACTCACCCATTCTCTTATTGTGGAACCATCATGATCTCATATTCCCACGTCTCTTTGGGTTGAACATCTGGTCTCTTCTTATAAATGTTCATGATTTGAAGCAGGAGAAGTATTATCTTCAGATAAGGTTTCATCAAATCTGGATATAGGGAGCGTTGATATGGCGTGTTCATGGAGTTATAAATACTAATTAATTGGCCATTCAAATCAAGCTTCACAGTTATCCATTGACTATCGTTCACATTCATTGGAAAGACAACTTATAGAAATTGATAGAGAAGAATAAATATTGGCTTGTATAAGTAAAAAAAAGTATGTTTACTAGCTTTTTTTACAAGACATACCTTATCAGAAGTTTCCCAGTCCCTTCCAAAAAATTTCTGCAAGCCAAGGACTGCGAACATGAGAAATGGTCAAACTCTTCTACTCAAACTCTTTTGCTCGGTCGAACAGATTTCCATGTAATGTCACAGGAAACATTGTAAAGCAATAAAAATGGTCATAAAGTGAGCACGATTCCTTCATGAAGTCTACACACTGCCCATGAAGGCATCGTGTACACTTCATGAGGTCTACACGATGCCTTCACGTTGCCCATGAAGGCATCGTGTAGACTACATGAAGTTCAAAAATATCTTACTCACCTGCATAACCAAATCACCAACAGTGACCTCTGATGTGAGGGTTGCACTTCTGCAAATCCCTCCGAATGAGCTCTAAGTATGCATCGATATGCTGCAATGTAATAAAAATTACATAAGATATTTATATTTATTCAAAATACCACATCAAAAAAGATTATAAATAACTACTTACATCTGACTCAAGTCATTGGTTGGGGGACTATTTTTCTGAACCAGGTATGATCAACGATGTAAAATCCCAGTTCTGCTATCTCGATCCTGCACAATGTAATTAAAGATCAACATTAGAAGTTTTATGATGGTAATTTAAATGCCTGCAAGATGAATGTGTATATGATGATCTTGTAAACATATTGTAGCCTACAAGATGTCAAAGTAACCATCATGTAGTCTACACGATGACTATACGATGTTTGTGTAAGAGAAGAAGAAGAGTACAAGAAAATTACAGAACTTACCTTGCACTTGGGGAGTTGGAACCAAACTTTAAACCTCGCTTTATCCTCTGAAGATATCGAGTCAAATAGTTGGTAAGGTTTGAAGTCCGTATTGGCAACGACTTTTTGTTCAGCTTTTTTTCTTCACTTTTTTTCCTATTTTCTAAGTAGGTGACTCAAGAACCCAAAATCTCTTTGTCTTCCGCTTACCAAGGCATATGAGCTCTTCTTCTTCTCCCTCATTGGACTGCTCCAATGATCTAATCGAATATATCAAGTCATTGATTTTTTATGCAAGAGTAGCTTCATCAGTGGGCTACTCTTCTTCTTTTTTTTCTTCTTTTTTCATATTTTTCTTCTACTTTTTCCGTTCTTTTTCTTCTTCATTTTCTTCTTATTTTCTCCTTCTTCCCTCCTTTGTCTTCTTCTTTTCATTCTTTTCCTTCTTCTTTTTCTTTTCTTCTTTCTTCTTCTTTTTCTTCTTCTTCTATTTTGTCTTCTTTTATTTCTACTTCTTTTTTATTCTCTTTTCTTCTTCCTTTTCATCTCCCTCCTCTTTCTTCCCTTCATCTCTTTCTTCTTCTTTTTCTTCTTTTTGTTCTACTTTTTCTACTTCTTATTTTGCTTCTTTATCTCATTCTTTTTCTACTTTCTCTCATTCTGTTTCTTTTTTCCTTCTTTTTCCTCTTTTTTTCTTCAAATTTTTGTAACTCTCCATCCTCTTTTATCTCTTATCGGTTTCTTCTCCTTTTCTTCTTCATCTTTTTCTTTGACCTCTTCCTTTTCATTTCCTCTTCCTCTTCCTTCTTTTCATCTTGTTCCTCTTCTTTCTCTACCTTTATCTCTTCATCTGTCTCCATCTCATCCACTCTCCTTTCCTCAGTATCATTCTTTTCTTCTTCATCCTCTTCCCCCTCGACATTCATCATCATGTAGTCTCCGGGAGTTCGAGGATAAAATGAGTAATCATCTATTCGTGATGTTACCAGATGCTCCATCAAAATCTTGATTTGGAAAATTGCAAAGAAAATGTCTGATTGGATGGACACAATCTACTTATTGATTGGCGTGATCTTTTGGTCCATTCAAATCAAACATCACCTCACTCAATCCTCATTCTTCTCCTCTATCTTTTCAATGCCCTCCTCCTCGAACCTTCTCTTCTTCTTCTTCTTCTCATCATCATCTTCTACCCATTGTAAGGATAAATGAGCCTCGAATGAAAAACATGTAATATAAATTAGACAAACCAATTAAAGAATGGGTACAAGATGATCACGAAGTCTCTAGAAGGATACAAACAATGTAACCATCATGTAGTCTACACGATAGATGCACGATGACCATGTAACCATTGAGTGGTGTCTAGAAGGATATATGAGTACATGATGTCCATGTACCCATCCCAAAGTCTACACGATGGGTACACGATGGTCGTGTAACAATCGTGAAGGCCACACGATTGTTTATTTATTTATTTATATCTTATAAGGTTGATATTCAAATGCATTTGGGTTGATTTTGGAAGATTTGGAAGGCAAAAATGCTGATAAAATGAGAAAATGATGGACGTGGGCAGAATGTCACCGCCACAACATAGGACGCGACAACCAGGCAAAATGTCAGTACCATGGCGCCGGCTTCCCAGCACCACAACGCTGGCTCCCAGCGCCACGTTGCTGTCTTAATAAATATTTTGTTTGTGATTTTTGCTCAAACTTTATCCTTATCAAACCCTAATGTACAAATATAATATTTTAGGTTTTTGGGGGGACTTTTTTTGGACGTGGGAGAGGTAGAGAAACTAGCTTTTTGGGAGATGTGACAAATATAGATACAATAGGGAGACAGATCTCAACTTCAATTTCCTCCTTAAATATAGTTTTTCTTATCTTTTCCTCTATGTTCATGAATATTATTAGGATATTTCTTATTTTAGTATGTTTTAATTTTTCTATCTAGGGCTACGACGTAGCCAAACTATGATTGTTGTTTAATTTTGAATCTCAATTCAATCGATATTTTATTCATTATTATTGAGTGTTATAATTAGCTCTTAATGCTTGTGATTGTCTGACCAACTATTGCATGATTTTGGATCTAATTCTGAGACTGAGAAGTGATGATTAAATTTGCTCTTTGTTTATAACACCATTAGAGATAATTATAGAACTGGTGTAGCAATTATAATTTCTTGTGCGTAATGAGTTTAAACATATTGAATCTTCAGAGAGATGTGGGATTAGTATTTTCTATTCATTATTATCGATGATTGAGAAATATTGATAATTACATTAGAGAAATTTGTTGTCAATAATATATTAAACATTGATTTTTTTAGATTCAGAATTTAGAGCATGTTTGGTTTAGTGGAATCAGAATCCTTAGAGCTTTTAACTATGTAAATTTGAATTGTTTATCTTTATCAAATCTTTATCGATTTAGTTTAATTAGAATTTTAGCTTAATTAAAACTCTCAAATTTTCATCATTCTTAATTAGAATTAAGTCCAGTTGATTTCAATACTTAATATCAATCAATCTTATTACTTGACAACAATAGTGAAAAATCGTAACAAGTTTTTGGCGCCATTGTCGGGGATTGATATTGTTGATTAATATTAGAGTTACATATCCTTAATTTTACTTTGAGCTCTTATTTTCTTTTATTCACGGTTATTTCTGATTTTGAATTTCCAGGCATTTTTTAAGGTGTATGAGAAACTTTGAAAGTGAAAATTTGACTCCCCTAAATTTATAAATTGAGCAAACTTGTCATCGAAATAGAAAAGTCAGGTGACAAGCTTCTAAGAAACCTCAAGAAATCGTGGAAGACGTTAGAGAAAATCATGAAATTGTGAACAACTGAAAAAATCAAGTAATTCAGAATTATGTTGTACCAGTGGTCAATGAGGCTGCGTCTGCCATTCAACGCCTTGTTATTAATTCAAACAACTTCAAGATTAAGCCGACTATCATTCAAATGGTGTAAGCAAATCAGTTTAGTGATATGCCAAACGATGACCCAAACGTTCATATAACCACTTTCCTCGAAATTTGTGAAACATTCAAGCATAAAAAAATCTCAACTGATGCAATTAGGTTGGGATTATTCCCATTCTCACTTCGGGATAAGGCTAAGGGTTGGTTGAACTCTTTGCCAGCTGGATCAGTCACTACTTGGAATTGCCTCTTTGAGAATTTTTTTGCAAAGTTCTTTCCACCAGCTAAAGTAGTCAAGATGGAGAATGAGATCACTACCTTTGCCCAATATGATATGGAGTCTCTTTATTAAGCTTGGCATAGGTTTAAAGAGATATTGTGGGGATGCCCACATCATGGACTCCCTGAATGGCTACAAGTCTAAACTTCCAACAATGGATTGGGGAATTCAACAAGGACACTAGTGGATGCAACAACATGATGTGCTTTGATGGGTAAAAGTCATGAGGAGGCTCGTGCTTTGCTTGAAGAAATGGTTGTTAATTCCTATCAATTGCCAAGAAAGATTCATGGAGTTCATGAAGTCGATGCTCTTACCGCTATCACAGTTCAAGTAGCTACACTGCCCAAGCAATTGAGCTCGTTCACCACCAATGCTAGTGCAATTCGTTCTACACATGAAGTTTATCACTTATGCAATGGACCTCATTTTAGTACTGTATGCCAAGTTGGTAATCCCTTTTGCTCATTCTCAGTCAGAACATGCTAATTTTTTTACTATTATAACAAGTAGAATAACCCATTTTCTAACACCTACAACCAAGGATGGCGAAATCACCATAACTTCTCTTGGAAGAATAGTTAGAATGTGATGAATCCACCAGTTACTACTCAAACTCAATTTCTGACTCGACTGCCTAATTTTTTTTAGAAGATGCTCTTTCCCAGCTCACAGACAATACTAATCAATTTATGGCAAGAACGGATGCTACACTTTAAAGGCGATAAACTAGTATTTAGAGCCAAGCTGCGTCTATTCATAATTTGGAGCTTCAAATGGATCAACGGTAAACAATATTCACTCAAAGACCAGAAGGTTCTCTACCAAGCAACATTGAGAGGAATCCAAAAGAAACAAGTAAACATCATTACCCTTCGTAGTGGCAAAGACTAAGCAAAATTGAAGAAAGCAACAATTGAGGATTCTTAGCCAATTGAAGCTTAAACTGAGGTTGTAGGTGATGATTTTATCGAGAACTTAGAAAAGAAGGAAGTTAGGCCTAAGTCAAAGCTTTTTCCCGATAATCCTCCACCTTTTGTCCCATCTATTAAATTCCCTCAGTGGTTCCAAAAGAAAAAATTGAAAAAATAGTTCTCCGAGTTTCTTGATGTGTTTGAGAAATTACATATCAACATTCCTTTTACCGATGCTTTGGAACAAATGCCTAGCTATGTCAAATTCATGAAAGAAATTCTCCCGAACAAGAAAAAGCTAGAGAAGTATGAGCAGTTGCACTTACTGAGGATTGCAGTGCTATCTTGCGAAATAAATTACCCCCGAAACTAAAGGATCCTAAAAGTTTTTCTATTTCATGCACCATCAACAATTCTTATTTTGAAAAGACTCTATGTGATCCTGGGGCTTGTATTAATTTAATGCATTTTTCAGTTTACAAGAAGCTAGGTTTGTAGAAATTAAGTCTAAGACGGTCTCTTTACAATTAAGTGATCGTTCTATTAAATATCCGCGGGGGATTATTGAGGATTTCTTGGTTAAGGTGGATAAGTTAATTTTTTCAGCTAATTTTATTGTTCTTGACATGGAGGAAAACCAAGAAATTTCATATCTTCTTAATAGTTCATTCTTAGCTACGGGAAGAATTCTCATTGATGTGTAAAAATGGGAACTTATTCTAAGAGTGTAAGAAGATCATGTAATTTTTAATGTCTTCAAAGCAATAAAACACCCAAAATAATATGAATATTTGTTTGTGAGTGGATAGTAGAGAAATATGTATTGAGGAAGCAATTCATACCGGTGATCCGAGTGAACTATTGGAAGCATGTCTAGTTGAGGCTATTGACAAGAAAGATCCAGAGATTGTAGAGTGTGTGAATCGGTTGGAAGTAACCTCATTGATATTCAGATAGAGGCCTTTCGAAGAATTGGAAAAAGGTAAACCTAGACAATTAACATCTATTGAAAAAATACAAGTGTTAGATCTCCACCTTCGGTACACTTTTATGGGAGAAGCATCTACTCTTTGTGTCATGATTTCTGCTTCATTAAATGGTGAACAACAAGACAAGCTTTTGAGGATGTTGAAAGAACACAAAACAGCTTTAGCGTTGTCAATTTCTGACACAAAGGGAGTTTTAAAGTCAATGGAAAATAGGTAAAGGCAGTTTGGATGATCATTATGTCTGGTTGAGGACATTAAAGTAAGCGCTACTGGAGGCAACCCAATTTTATTCCCGTTCTTACAATTTTTATTTATTTATTTATTTATTTTATTGGCTTATTCAAGTTTTTACATTAAAAAAGCTATGGACAGAATGTTTAGCGTCACGACGCTGACCTCCCAATGCCGCGATGTCAGACCTTGGACAAATTTTGGCTCAGGCACCATTTTCCCCTCATTTGGATACAACATGAACAATGCAGATAATGACGAGGATGAAAGCTCATCCTTACTTAAGGAAAACCTCTATACTTACTCCTTTTACATATATTTTTCATTGATGACAATGAACATTTTAGGTTTGGGGTGGGGCTTTGTTAAAACTTAAAACTTTGACATTTTGTAGTAGACAACACTAAAACCTATGATGAGATTGGTTTTGATTTATTGATAATTTTGAAAAAATGATGAATTTGTGTATCTGTGTATGTTCGAACCATTTATTAATTTATGCTTCACTTGAGAATCCTGACATATTGAGCACCTAGTCTCAAGCGTTTGATTGTCTTTTGCTTAGAGAATGCTTTGTTCGTTGTCGCGGCGTGTGCGCGATGGAAGCGTGTGGCTCGAGGCCATTTAAAAATTAAACTTTTAATAAAGATTGAATATTTTAATAAAAGAAAACTTGTGCAACACCACGGTAACCAAATAAAAAACTTTTTAATGAAAACTCTTTTTCAATCAGTCAGGATCCATTATATATTTATATATTAAATCTACAACATACAAGGTTAGGAGTCATATACCTATTGTAGTCTATATCAAGAGCCCTTGTAAAATTGATCGATACTTCGTCCCACGAAACCATTTCAACGATCTGTAAACTCTGAGATCCACACCAAGATATTCCAAGTTAATCTTCAATGCACTAGGACGTGTGTGGGCGTGTAATATTACAAGACAATTTTTTTGTTTCTAGATGTACTCAACACGTGAGATCTAGAGATTTACTAAAATTGAATTTAATGAGATGGTTCTCTAAAAGAACGCGATGATTATTTTTTCAGAGTTTTGATTAACTATTAATCACAGAGAAAAAATACTCTAACATCAACTGTGTTCTTAATTCATTTTTTTATGAACTGATAAACTAATTCATCAATTGAGGCCATTAAAATAATATATGTATATTTTCTAAATAATAACATATTAGATTTTTAGAGATAAACTGAAATAATATTTAATTGTAAAATTACCAATTACAATCGGACCCACTATAACCTGCGCAACTGCAATGCCACACGACACCACTGTAGTGCGTGTGGAACTACAGTGTTACACCCCCACTAGTGCCATGCGCCACTACAGTAGTCTATGTCAATATCTGATACCCAATCAGTGATTGACACGTGAAAGTTACTGTAAATTAAATATTTATTTTAATGAGATAAATATCTAGATATTAGTTAATTCAAAATTAACATATCTGATTATCCTTATCAACTAACTTATATGTTATTTCATAAATAATAGATCTAGTTTATTCAAATTATTATCTAATAATTATTTAATTATCTAATTTCACATATTAGATATTCTGTCTCACTTACCGATAATTCAAAAAATAATCGATAATTATTTATATATATAATTTTTGAAATTCATATATATATATATATATATATATATATATATATATATATATATATAAATTCATTAATTATTAATTAATTAATCACACATAATTATGCATTTGCCTTATGTCCAGAAATATTCACACCTTATACTGCGTAGTACATATGTGACCTGGAGACAATGAAACTATAATTTTAAGCTCCAATAAACCAGATTATTAATTAAATAATCTTTTTTATTAAATTCATTATTATTCCACTATAAATATGGAATTGAACTCTTAGTGATTATAGAATGTGTTTATAGAGTATTCTCATGTAGTCCACTAATATAATCATTTCATATAGTCATGTCCTCCAATTATTGGTTCGTAAATTAGATTGGTCAAAATTATCATTTTACTCCTCGAAATACCTCTTGATCCTTAACTACCATTAATCCACTAGTGAATGACTAATTTATAATTTTATTATAAATTTGAGCTCAATAACCATCCAGTTATAGAATTAACATTTAAGGAAACTAATATAAGATCCGTTAGAAAAACTTGGATTCTAAATCTTGTAAGATCATGTTCCCAGCCATCCACATCACTAAATCTCCAAAACAAAAGTCACTAGCTTGTTTTACAAACAAACCTTAACGAGTGAATCAAAAAATCCAGTAGACATGTATAAAAGTTCATGACTACTCAGGATTCAGACTGATCTACATATGATTATCAAATTGATGTGTATTAAATCTTTATGATAAATGACACGTTAACAAATATATTAATTCACATCGGTCCAGTCATAAATAATCTCATTACGTAAAGTACATTCACTAATATGCCTATACACATCAACGATCCAAATTTTAATCACACGCATTCATAATGCATAGTGAACCTACTAGCAATCATTCATTAAATATTTCATACTTTAATATGTTGCTGACAATTTTATTCATTATGTATGATCTCAATCCTCTCGTACTAATAAACGATCATAGTCCCATTAATGAATATGAAATTTTCAGATATTTATATAAATTATTCAACTATAATTTAAAAAAATAATTATAAGAAAAATGTAATCCTCATCAAATTTCATATCAAAATGTCAACACACATGCCTTAAGAGTATAACTCCTAGCAATCTCCCACTTGCCCTAAAGCAAATGTGGCATTTCTCTCAATCTCATTTTACGTATGTGACCCTCAAATGACTTCCCAGGAAGTATCTTTGTAAAATGATCAGCCAAGTTTTGTTGCGACGCTGTCTTCATAACAGTCATATCCCCTCGATGCACGATCTTTCTCATAAGATGACATTTCCTCACTATGTGCTTGCCCCTCTTGTTACTCCTCGGTTCCTTGAATTTTGCTATCACCCACTATTGTCACAATAGATGATTAGTGGTTACAGGACTAGTGGCTACATGATTAGTGGCTTGTCCATATCTGAAACTATTTCCTAATCAGTTAGAACTTTATGAGCCATACCATTTCTTTCACAACTTCACAAGCCACTATATATTCGGCTTCCATAGTGAAATCTACAATGCTGTATTTTTTAATACTTCTCCAGACTATAGCTTATCCACCTAGGGTGAATACTGATCCAGATGTCGACTTTCGACTGTCTTTATTTGATTGAAAGTCAGAATCAGTATATCCAGTGAGATTCAGGTCCCCACCTGAATAAAGAAACATATAGTTTCCCGTTCTACTAAGATACTTGAGAATATTCTTTACTACAATCCAGTGTTTGAAACCTGGATTCAATTGATAACGACTGATAATTCTCACTACATAATAGATGTCTGGTCTCGTACACAACATTACATACATGAGACTTCCAACTTGTGAAGCATAGGGAACCTTTCTCACATCCTCTTATTCATGAGGTGCCTTAGGACATTGTTCCTTGGAGAGGACAATCTTACCTTTCTTGGAATTCTCTATAGAGAATCTCTCCAACACCTCAGGAAAATGTCTAAGAAAGAGCCAAGTGCTTGTTCTTTCTATCTCTTAGGATTTGGATGCCCAGAACATGACTCGCTTATTTCAAATCTTTCATTTTGGAATTTCTCGGCTAACCACTTCTTTACCTTTGATAGAGTTTCTATATCATTCTTAATGAGTAGAATATCATTAACATAAAGAACTAAGAAAATCATTATCTTATCTTTGATATATTTATAAACACAAGCTTCGCCAACATTTTGCTTGAAGCCATAAGACTTTATAATCTCATCTAAGGTAAGATTCCAAGATCTAGATACTTTCTTTAATCCATAAATGGATTTAAGCAACTTGCATACTTTTGGATCATGTCCTTTTTTATACGAATTCTTCTGGTTGCATCATATAGATGCTTTCTTCAAGAGATTCATTCAGAAAAGTTGTCTTGATGTCCATTTGCCATATCTCATAGTTAAAACTAGCATCTATGAATAAAAGGATGCTAATTCATTTTAGCATGGCCACATGAGAGAATGTCTCTTCATAATCGACTCATTCCTTTTATGTATAGCCCTAGGCTACTAATCGTGCCTTGAAAGTCTCTACTTTTTCATCTGCACCTCTTTTCATCTTGAAGATCCATTTACATCCAATGAGCCTGACATCTTTAGGTGGATCTACAAGTTCTTAGACGAAATTGGAATACATAGATTCCATTTCCTGATTCATGACATCTTGTCATTTCTCCTTATCAGTTCCTGACACTAGAACATATGCCTCTAGTTCATAGCGAACTGGTTATCTCATAACCATCCCACTATGATGTTACACCGGGGTTTCCTTTTGTAGGAACTGTGGTTTCTCTGATTTGTCGTTTATTAGTAGAAATTGAAGGTGGTCTGATCACATTAGTCGCTAATTTCTCGAGAACTATTTTACTTCGAGGTTTATAGTTTTCCATATAGTCGTGTTCAAGGAAGATGGCATTTGTCGGTACAAACACATTTTATTTTTGTGACTATAAAAGTACCAACCTTTAGTTTCTGGAGCATAGCCAACGAATATGCATACTTCGCACCTTGAGTCTAACTTTCCAGTCTTGATTCTAAGAACGTGAGCTAAACACCCCTATATATGGAAATGACCCAAACTAGGTTTAAAGTCATTCCATAACGCTAAAGGTGTCTTGGTTATAGACTTAGAAGGCACTACATTCAAAATGTATGTACCCGTGTATAATGCATATCCCCAAAATGTATGTACCCGTGTGTAATGCATATCCCCAAAATGTATGTAGCCGTATGTAATGCATATCCCCAAAATGTAAGTGGTAATGATGAGTAGCTTAACATCGACCTAACCATATCCAATAAGGTACAATTTTTCTTTTCTGAAACACCATTTTGCTGTGGCGTTCCAGGTGCTGTGAGTTGGGATATGATTTCATACTCCAGTAAGTAATCATTGAATTCTAAATCCAAGTATTCACCACCTCGATCGGATCGAAGGGTTTTCAATGATTTACGTAATTGCTTTTCAACTTTAGCTTTGAAGTATTTAAACTTTTCAAAAGTTTCAGACTTTATTTGCATTAGGTAAGAATAAACATATCTTGAGTAATCATCAATAAAAGTGACAAAATACTCATATTCATCTCTAGCTTGTACAATGATCGGTTCACAAACATCATTATGCACTACCTCAAGTGGTTCCTTGGCTTTTTGGCCCTTTCTAGAGAAAGGTCTCCTGATCATTTTACCGTCTAGACATGATTCACAAATTGGAAGAGTTCCAACTTTTAGTTTCTCAAAGTATCATGCTTTGTTAACATGTTTAACCTATCTAGATTAACATGTCCCAACCTAAGATGACAAAGATATGTGTTATCATCATCATCATAAGAAACTCTTTATCGTTTGTTACTTTTAGGTTTTGCTAATTTAAATAATTCAGAATTATTTAACGCGCGTCTAGTCGGTTTAAACATATACAGCTCATTTATAACTTTAGCATGAAAAATATCGAATCCATTCTTAGAAAAATAAACTCTTTATTAATAAAAGAAATTTCGAATAACTGTTCTTGCAAAAAAGAAAGAGAAATCAAATTTCTTGAAAACCCAAAAATATAATAAACATTGTTCAAAACTAAATAATTATATACAAAAAGTAAATGAATTGTTCCTAATGCTTTAGCTGACACGAGCGTACCACTGCTAACTCACAAAATGACCTTGCCATCAGCCAACTCTCATGACGAATCAAGCATCAGCAAAGAAGAACATACATGGTTAATGAATCCTGAATCAAGTTTCTAGGATGAAAAATCATATTCTACTAAGCAAGCTTCGGGTACAAGTAAATCATATTTACCTTTCTTTTTCAGCTCGGAGAGATACTTGTTGTAGTTTCTCTTCCAATGACCTTCAAGCCCACAATGAAAACATTTTCCCTTGGGCTTGTTGTCTTTCTTATTCTTCTTGACTTTCAATGATGTCTTGGCTTTCTTTCCTCTTTTGTTCTGACTCTTATCCTTACAATTGTTCTTCCTTTTCATGTTCTCAACAATATTGGAAGAATATTTTTGCTCAACAACATTTGCCTCACCCTCTTTGGTCATTCTAAGGTTGAGTGACTCAAAAATCTGTAGTTCATTCAACAATCGGGTCATGTTGAATTGCAACTTATTCATAACATAGTTGGTAGTGAACACAGAAAAAGATGGTGTGAGCGACTTAAGTATAATGCTAACTTGAGTCCACTCATCAATGATCGCCCCATGTATTTCTGTCTCGTGCATTATGTTGATCATGTTCAGAAATACCCTTTCTCATCTTAGTCGTCATATAGCTCCTAGCGGCCTCATGACGACTTTGATTAGACTGCTACCTTAAACATCACCTGTAGAGATTTCATAATCTCATAGACAGTTTTCATGCTTGGTTCTTAGAACATCATTCATGCTTATAAGCATGTAGCACTTCGCCTTGTTGTTTGATATGATCCAAGCATCATATTTACCCCTAACATTCTTAGGGGATGGCTCCTCAGGACATTCCTCAAACTTATGGTTCAAATCATCATTAAGTTCATATTTGATTTCCAACGTACAAAATTATCACCATTCAATTTCTCAAGAGCGAGTAAAACAGTAATAGGGTTGCACATGGTAGACATAATAATGATAACTGAAATTTAAAACATACAAGATTCACTATAATAGATAAATATCTATAATTTGAAAAGTAAACGTGATGCATGAGTGCAACATAATAAACACACAAATTTAAGAATTACTAATCACGATAAAATAATCCAACGATTAATGTGCTGCCTTAGGGTCAGTCAGATTAACATCAAACTGTCAAGTCACAACTATCCACATGAAAGCTTAATTGTGACTTTGTGAGTGTGACCCATCATTTCAGATTTCATGACTTCATTTAGAATATGCCACCTTAGGGTCGGTCAAAATAAAACTACATCACTTCCTCCTATCTTCTTAAGAAGTCCAACCTTGGTATTGGTACAGCTCGAAACCTTCTTTAGGAAGATGAAAACAAAGCCAACTCGAGACCCTTATCGCACCTCACAATATTGTATTATGATGTAGACCATAGGTTACATTGACATGTCAACCTTCTCTCACTCACTATTTTAAGATTATATGTTTCTATTTTAACTAATCAATTAATTCCAAATTAATCATTGGTTAAAATAATAACCCTATGAATATTAAATAATCAGTTATGCAAATCTCATTGGTCTACGTTCATTTTAACCTTTTAAAGCGCCAAAGTCATAATTATGTGAACTTAGATTAACTAATTAATTATATTCACC
The DNA here is from genome assembly GCA_003255025.1 of Datisca glomerata. NCBI lineage: Eukaryota > Viridiplantae > Streptophyta > Magnoliopsida > Cucurbitales > Datiscaceae > Datisca > Datisca glomerata. The sequence continues at coordinate 317,822 of QANY01007613.1, read as the reverse complement.
AAACTTTAATAAAATCTTTTACTAAAATCGATTATCCTAAATTCTTGCGACATTGCTTGTCACTTTAATCGGCGGCGCTGGTGTCGGAAATCAATTTTCGGTGACGGCGCCAGAATTCAAAAGGAATTCCTATTTCTTTTCTTTTTCCTCCGCCGTTCGTCTCGCGCGTTCTTCATCTTCTCGCGAGCGGAATAATTATAATAAATATTCAAAATAAAATTATAAATGTTCCTACGGCCTAAAACGGCTTACACAAGATCTAAGAAAAAAATTAAAAGAACAATGTTTAACCCAATAATCACCATATAATTATCGATCCATTATTTTTCATACATGCACAAAACATAACCATCCATTCATTCATACATATCTCATATTATATGAATAATGCAAGAAAAATCACACAGCATTTAAGACATAAATATATAAAGACGGTTCTGATAACACTTGTTGGTTATCGCGGCGTGTGCGCGGCGGAAGCGTGTGGCTCGAGGCCATTTAAAAATTAAAATTTTAATAAGGATCTAATCTTTTAATAAAGAAAAAATTACAACGCCACGATAACCAAATAAAAAACTTTTTATTGAAAACTCAGTCATATACATTTTATAGTCTATATCAAACATTCTTGTAAAACTGATCGATTCTCCGTCCCACAACCGTTCCAACAATCAGTAGACACCAATATCCACACCAAAATCTTTCAAGTCAATCCTCAACGTACTAGGACATGCGTGGACACGTAGAATATTACAAGATACTTTTCTCTCTCTAGATGTACTCAACACATAGATCAAGAGATTTACTGAGAAGGATTTTAGTGAGACGGTTCTATAAAAATCACGATGATTATTTTTTCAAAGTTTTGATTAACTATTAATCACAGAGAAATAACACTCTGACACCAACCTTCCTCAATTCATTTTTTATGAACTGATGAACTAATTCATCAACTAAGGCCATTAGAATAATATATGTATATTTTCTAGATAATGACATATCCGATTTTTAGGGATAAATTAAAATAATATTTATTTGTAAAATTGCCAATTGTAGTGGGATGCACTGCAACTGTGCACAATTGCAGTGTCACACAACACTACAGTGTTGCACCCCCGCTACTGTAGCACCACGTGGCACTACAGTAGTCCATGTCAATCGCTGATACCCAATCAGTGATTGACACGTGCTGTGAATTACATATTTAGTTTAATCAGATAAATATCTAGATATCAGTTAATTCAAAAATAATATATCAGATTATCCCTATCAACTAACTTATTTGTTATTTCATAAATAACAGATTTAGTTAATTCAAACTATTAGCTAATAATAATTTAATTATCTAATTTCACAAATTAGATATTCTATCTCACTTATCAATGATTAGAAAAATAATCGATAATTATATATATAATTCAATTAATTAATTTTTAATTAGTTACTCATATATAATTATCTCATAATTATGTACTTGCCCCAGAATAATTTTTTTTTGCAAGTAAGTCATTTTCTCATGTCTTGAAATATTCATACTCTAGATTGCGTAGTACATATGTGACTTGAGGGCTATAGACCTATAATCTTAAGCTCCAATAAACTAGGTTATTAATTAAATTTTTTAATTAAATAATCTTATTTATTAATTTTATTATCATTCCACTATAATATATGAAATTGCACTCTTAGAGATTATAGATTATATTTACAGAGTATTCTCATGTAGTCCACTGATATAATCAATTTATGTAGTTTTGTCCTCCAATTATTGGTTCGTAAATTAGAACTGGTCAAAATTACCATTTTACCCTTCTCATTACCTCTTAATCTTTAAGTAGCATTAATCTACTAGTGAATGACTAATTTATAATCTTACTATTAATTTGAGCTCAATAACTATTCAATTCCAGAATTAACACTTAAGAGAACCAATATATAATCCGTTAGGAAAGCTTCGATTCCAAATCTTGTAAGATCATGTTCCCAGCCATCCGTATCACTGAATCTCCAAAACAAAAGTCACTAACTTGTTTTTCAAACAAACCTTAATGATTGAATCAAACGATCCAGTAGACATGTATAGGAGTTCATGACTACTCAGGATTCAGACTGATCTATATATGATCATCAAATTGATGTTTATTAAATCTTTATGATAAACTGCACGTTAATAAAGATAATAATTCACATCGGTCCAATCATATATAATATCATTATATAAAGTAATTTTACTAATGTCTATACACATTAATGATCTGGATCTAGATCACATGCATTTATAATGCTTAGTGAATCGTACTAGCAACCATTGATTAAAGATCCAATACTTTAATATATTGCTAGTAATTTTATTCATTATCTATGATCTTAATCATTTCGTACTAATACAAGATCATAGTCTCATTAATGACTATGAAATTTTCAGATATTTATATAAATTATTTTAACAATAATTTAAAAAAATAATTATAAGAAAAATGTAATCCTCATTAAATTTCATATCAAAATTTCAATACACATACTTTGAGGGCATAACCTCTCAACAATCTTATGGGGCTTAAGGAATCAAAATGATCTTACAAGAACTCTAGAACTAGTTTGATTATTACTTGAGGCGAAATCCTAGGCTACGCTACTCTTAGGATATGATTTATGCCATCTTTGGACTGTTTTAGCTTTTCAAGCCAACCTATGCATATTTGTTTCCCTAGTTACCCATGTTGAGCCTAAATATCCTTCTTTACCACTCATGCAGTTGCCTAGCCTTAAAAAGGTTCTTCCCAAATTATCCATTTTACTCATACTATGTGATGGATCGAGTTTTAAAATTTGAGGAAATAATCATTGAACCACAAACAGTTCATGGACAGAATATAAAAAAAATTCTCACTATCGAATTTAATCATATTAAATACTAAAACCATACAAATAATTATGCATATTAAGTTAAACATATTCAAAAGAGGTTGAAATGATTGATTTCTTTTGTTGTATCAGAGACTTTCTTATTGGTGGAATCCTTATTGAATGCTTCACGTTCTTCGATCTTCAAATCCAAGAACTTCAATTAGTCTTCGCACCAGCAACCACTCGTTGGATTCACAAATATATCTCGCAAGGACGTTGTTAGGAATTAAGTGTGGGCTCTCAAAATAACTGAGAAAGAAAAAATAAATTTTCCTCTTCCTCTGGTAATTTCGACGACAAGCAGTAGAAAGGGAGAGATAAACGTTTCCTATTGCCAAAAATTACATATCTTCCTAGAGTTAATGTTGTGTCCAAATCCATCAATTAATTAATTAATTAATCTTATTTACTAATTATCGAATAATTAGAAAATAATAAATTAATTAATTTGAACATCAATTAATTGCTCTTCACTAATAAAGTGAAAACACCCATCACATATGAGTTTAGAAAATACAGTTTGGCTCAAAACACATTTTGGTCGAACTGATGTTGTTTCTTCTAATCCTGTCCTCATGAGCTACTACTGAGACTGAATAGATCTACATGAATAAAGCTATAGGATTCAAATGCCCGACAGATTTATCTCCATAAATTCCTGACTTATTTAATCCTGACATCATACGACTCCACTATAGGTTCGATGTCGAATCAACTCTCGATTCATGTGCGCTATATTTTTTGTTGGTGTAAAATTATCATTTTACCCCTCTTATTATTATTTCATTAACTCTTTTATTGACTGTGAATAAGAAAGACATAACAATGAATTGTCTCGTACAATTTACAAGTCTTATTCAGTGACTCATTTCATTGAATATTTTGCCAAGTTAATATAGTCACACACCCATCAATAAAGTATAAGGTGATATTGTTGCTTTCGTAATCGATCCCAATAGCCGATGTATTGTCTGGCAATTTGAACTCACTCCTTTGGCATATCAAAGACCGCAAGTAACTAAGTCAAGCTTTGTATTCACCTTAAGATAAAGGTAATTATGAAAATACGCTTAAGGTGTAACAATTAGATTTAGAGGTAGATAAACGATTTTGCTCTAACAGTAATAATCAGGCTCATCATTAGGAGATCCAGTAGATAGCCAAAGCATGTCTCCCTACATAGGGATAGTTAACTCGGTGTCAGCTTCTTTTCGATAAACTCTATAACGTGGGTATTGCACTTTGCATTTACCCTGGCTTTAGGAATTCTGTTAATGTCATAGACGTATCATAGTTGCATTTTTTTAAGCCATAGCCTGTAGAAAATTCAAGGTAAACATAAGATCAGAGAATTAAAGTGTACACGATGATCGTATAGACATCATGTGGTGTACACGATGTATCATATGACGACCATGTAATCTTCTTGTACATTACACGATGGGTACACAACGACAGTGTAGTCTTCCTATACACTACACGATGACTACACGATCATCGTATACCCATCGTTAAGTGTACACGATGACCGTGTAGTCATGTTGTACACTACACGATCATTGTGTACCCCATCATGTAATGTACATGATGACTACACAGTGCCTTCGAAGATGAAAGCGTAGACATCTTGTAGTGTTCAGGACGACTACACGGTCGTCTTCCAAGACATCGTGTACTGTTCAAGAAACCCAAAAATCTGAGAAAGAACCTCTTGAAGCATCAAACATAGAAACCCATAGGAAAACTTAGAGACCCAAGAAACCTTAGAGAATAGAACATAGAAACCTAGAGAAACCGTAGAGAAAAAATCCAGAAACCCAAAAACCTAGAAACATACATTGTCGCGATATCTTGCTATGGGAGATGAAGATTTAAAGATTTCCAGAGAGAGAGATGCTGTGATTTCAAGAGAGAGAGATATTGCGATTTCGAGAGAGAGATAGTAACCGTAAGAGAAAAATGAAGGAAAGGGAGAGTACACGAAGAAATGGGAGGGGTACACGAAGATGTGACTTGAGTGTAGAGGACGTTACACGAAAATGTGTAATAATTATTTTTTTACTTTTCAAATCGTCGTTTGGAATGTGTGAAATGACTTTTTGGCTACTTCATTAACTGATTTTGAATTGAAGATGGGCCATGGTGTAGATCAACAAAATTAGGTCAGAGGTATAATTTAATAAATTTACTTTTCAATGGATGTTTTTGTATAGGTTCATTTTTGCAAAGACCCAGTTAAAAATGATAAAATAATAAGTTCAACAGAAATAAAAAAAATTCTAAACTTAAATTGAATATTCTTACATCTATATAAATTAAGTAAATTAAGTTCCATTGTTGCTTATTATGTATTAAAATTGCCATCTACTACAATTTCTTTTGGATTTTTTGTTAAACTAGACCCTTAGACTAACCATTTTACAGAACTAGACCTACACACTAATTTTTGTTTCTTCTGGCCCTTGACCCATATTCCACTCAAAATGTATTTATGAAGTTACATGTTTACCCTTCACCTCATTTCTCCTTATTCTTTTTTCATTTTTTCCATTTCTTCATTTTCTTCTACGTTTTCTTCTTCATTTTCTTCTTCGTGTTCATCTTCTTCGTCATCTTCTTACTTCTTCATGCAACAGTAAAATATTAATTTATTTTCTTCTTCATGTTCATGAATTTTCTGTGAATACTTATTTATTTTCTTTTTTCTAGAAAATGGATTTTTGCCCATTTGTACAGATTTGAACTAGAAGATTCGACAACACCCAGATCTGAAAATGGGTTTGTACCCATTTTTAGGCAACAATTCCTTCTTCTAGTTCTTTTTTGACGTTTTACTTTTTTTTTTAATCTTTCGACGTTTCATTTTTGGAGTGTCATTCATAGGGTACACTAGCGTCGTGTACTTATCGTGTAGACTACACATTAGATACACTGACATCGTGTAGAGTACATGAGGGGTACACTGACATCGTGTAACCCTCGTATAGTCATCATGTAGTCTACACGATGGGTACACTAGCGTCGTGCAACCATCGTGTAATATACACGTAGTCTACATAATGTTAGTGTAGCCATCATGTAGTCTACACGATAGCTACACGACGCTAATGCACTCATCGTGTAGACTGTACGATGGCTACACGATACTAGTGTAGCCATCGTGTAGTATACACGACACTAGCGTACACATTGTGTAAACTACACGAGGTCAGTGCAGCCATCATGTAGTGTACACTTTACTCATTGTGTAGTATATAATGTAGCCATCGTGTAGTCTACACGATGGCTACACTGGCGTCGTGTAGACTACATGTATACTACACAATGGCTAAACTAGCATCACGTAGACTACGTGTATAATACACGATGACTACACGATGCCACTGTACCCATCGTGTACACTACACGATGGCAACACGATGTCAGTGTACCCATCGTGTAGACTACACAATGGTTACACGATGTCAGTGTACCCATCGTGTAGTCTACACAATGGCTACACGATGCCAATGTAGCCATCGTATATATCGACGCTAGTGTATCCCCATGAATGACACTCCAAAAATAAAACGTCGAAGGATTAAAAAAAGGTAAAACGTCGAAAAAGGACTAGAAGAAGGAATTACTGCCCAAAAATGGTAACCCATTTTTTGATATGGTTTTCTGGCTAGATATGATTCAGATTTGTAAAAATAGGCAAAAACCTATTTCAGATCTGGGTCAGATCTAGTTTGCCGTCGGATCTTCTGGTTCTGATCTGTAAAAATGGGCAAACATTTTTTAGATTTGGTTTGTTGCTAAATATGGCTAAGATCTATAAAAATAGGTAAAAACCCATTTTCAGAAAAAAAAAATATTCTCAGAAAATTCATGAACATGAAAAAGAAAATAAATAAATATTTTATTGTTGCGTGAAGAAGTAAGAAGATGAAGAAGTAGACGAAGAAAAAATAGAAAAATGAAAACAAATAAGAAGAAATGAGGTAAAAGTTAAACATATAACTTCATAAATACATTTTGAGTGAAATATGGACCACGGATCAGGAAAAATAAAAATTAATGTATGGATCTATTTCTGTAAAATGGTCAGCGCAGGTTCCGTTTTGAAAAAAAAACATTTCTTTTATATTTTCACTCCAGAGTCCAGACCCGAGGGGGAGTTTGTTGGTGTGATTAGCTCAGCTCCAATAGATGGAATCAATGGATGCTGAGAAATTACTCCTGAAGCAAGTTTTCGGCGAATCTTCAGATAGTGACGGCTACGACGAAGAACCTGAAAAAATTTCAGTTTGCGGAGACCAGAATCAGCCTGCAATCGGAGACTACAGTACCTGGGAGCAAATAAAAGAAGTCAAAGGGTTATGGTTATGCAGAGAATTTCTTTCTCCCCAACAACAATCTATGTTGCTGTCCGCTATCCAAAATGGTGTGTCCTATTCGCTTTCATTTTCCAAATTTGACCTAATTTCAAGAACTTTTATAGTTTATCGTTATTTTCAGTGTTTTGCTGATGAAAATTTCAGTGAAGAAAGAAAATAAAAAAACGCACACTTCCCGATGGTTTGTTTGTCTACTATATTTTAGGTTTTCATGTCGTAGAGTAAATAGTATTTGAATAGTGTTCAAACTTCGGTAGCTTGTCTTCATTACTTTGTAGCCTCAATCGTGCTAAAATCTCACGTAGCTTCAAAATGTGTCCTTGCAGAAGGGTGGTTCACAGAAACTTCTCACAATCAGGTGCTTGCTGTCCCGGATCTTAACTTGAAGACCACGATTTATAGTTGATATTTAGGTTGGGCAGTATGGAACTTTGTATGAAACTAAACTAGTAAGAATTTGAAAATAGATCCGTGATTTGTAAATAAGAGCAGGTTACAATTTTACATAGATTAAATAGAGATACTTGATACTTGAATGTAGCTCGAACAAAGTGATTTAGTATTCTCTCGCGGTGTTGTTACTGCTTATTGGAGATTCTCTTGTAACAGGTCAGTAATCTTAGCTTATTGACGAAAGCTAGTTTAGTTGGATGTGTGTGCAGTTCTGCAAAATGCTTATAATCATCTAATCTACGTGGTTTTCCCCCTTGAATTTTTATTTTGTTCGTGTGATATACTTGCATGCCTGTTTGCAAGCATGCATATATGATTGCATTTATCATACCAACAATTCCTAGTCAAAGTGTTCGAGTAACTAAGAACCCCC